>JAUMGZ010199991.1:0-12604 GCA_032359645.1 Pododesmus macrochisma | reverse complement strand
AAAGTAATGATACTAGTTACAACATGTACATGTATATAGATATTGATATTGTCAAAGTCGTGGATTATTTCTTTTGTGTACATCGGAATTCAAAGCATGCGGTTTAGTAGACGTTCGTTATGCAAAACTTTGCTGTGGAAATAAGTGTTTATTTATCAATTTCGTCTCATTTCGTGAATGCGTATTTTAAAAAATACCAGAAATGTATCGGTCAAAAGTTGAAGTGCAGTTTGACTTAACCTTAACATTTAAGGCTAGTGCTGTTTTACATGTTTGCCCGATTTTTATTTTTGAAATAACACTGGGTGCAAAATGTAGATATTTGAAAACGTACTTTTACGAAGCCATTCTGTACAAAATATAAAGTTTATGTTCACATTATTCATATATAATGCTGTGCAGATGATTCATACAAAATGGTACATGTATTATTATTTACAAACATATTAACATGTTAAAGTATGTACAGGTATATTTCTACATGATGGTATTATATTTACAAATATCACTACATGGTATTTTATAAACAGGTATATCACAACACGTCATTTTTTACAGGTATATCACAACACGCCATTATATGTACAGGTATATCACAACACGTCATTATATTTACAGATTTATCACAACATATCAGTATATTTACAGGTATATTGGCGAGTCTACGGACCGCCCACATGGGGATAATTTTTTGAAGGCACGTCTGAAATCTTCGTTGAAAAATGTGTAAATAACGGGATTACACGCAGAGTTACAGTAACCTAACCACAACACTACCCCTGTCACCAACGAGTTGAGGGAACACGTTTGGCACAGTGGTTTTATAATTGTCACAACAAAGAAAGGAAGCCAGCAAAATATGAAGCACCCGACTACTATTCCCAAAGTTTTTACTGCGCGCTTTTCATGAGGTAGTGACACCTTCTTCCGCTTACGTCGAGGCGGAGGGGTCATGCGCAGGACATGTTCTTCCTTTATAGGCACAAGATCTTGTTCCGCTTCTTCGTCACTACTAAGCACCGATAGTTTTGGTTTCGTCATAAATTGTATGTTTTTTACGCTTTCCTGTAGAATTTCAGCCGCCATTATGTTGGCCGCAAGCAAATTATGGAGAACATGTGATGCCCTTCTATTGGATCGAAAATCGGACGTTTGGTTATCAGAGAAAGAGGTTTCCGATAACCCCGTGGAACCTGTCCCTGTCGAGGAAGTCGTATAGCTTGAATCGCTACTTACGTTATTAGATATTTGTCGTATAAGTCGTCGCCTTTGTATCGTCTGCTTTCGACGACCTTGTGTTATTTCCAAAACAACATCATTTGTGTTCATCGCGGCAGAATTTCTAGGAGAAATCATCAACGATTGTCGCCTAGCAGAGTCGGGACTAGGTAAAGAGCAGTCTAATGTTGGTCGTCGAAATGGCACTGCACCAATCGGTGTTGAAGGAAGAGGCGTTAACGGAAGTGACGTTGATGGCAACGCCGTACTCCCTGTATTCCTGCTAGACGTTTCCGTTTGTGTTTCAACTGAGCGCAAAGTTTTGGAAAAGCAAAAGAAACAACCTACTGCTGGTTCTTCTGAATCTGTTTTCCCCTTTTCCCGCTTTTCACGTTTTCGCTTGTGTTGAATGCGACAGCTTGATCCTGGTCCTTTGACCCATTGCTTTCCTCTATTGTTCGTAACCATAAAAATCCGAGCATAGAAGAAAACCATGAAAAAGAGTGGAAGAAAGAAAGCACCAATCGTGGAATAAAATGTATATCCAATGTTCTGTGATACCTCGCAATTTACAAAGTGTTCCAGTTCACTTGGTGTGCGCCAACCAAGCAATGGGGGTATGGCAATGGCAAAGGAGTAGACCCACACAAGCGTAATAAGAGTTAGTGCTCTTTTTGTTGTACGATGCTTGGCGTACTTAAGAGGCTGTGAAATTGCATTGTATCTATCATAACTAATAACACACAGATTGAGTATACTCGCTGTACAACATATAATATCCACTGATATCCAAAAATTACATAGATGCCTTCCGAAGGGCCACTGTGAATTGATCTGATACACCAATGACAGAGGAGATACGATAATACCAACGAGAAGATCACTAATTGCTAAATTAACTATAAAAATATTTCCAACTCTTCGAAGTTTTTTGTCTCTGATTATTGCTAGAATTACAAGACTGTTTCCAATTATGGTAGCGGTGATGACAAAAACGCCAAATATTATGATGGCGTAATTGATGACTTCGGTAACACTTGTCATACTGGAGTTTTTCATATTGTTCGTGTCATTGAAGCCTATGCTGTATGTTACAGCGCTGTCGATATCGATACTACTATCCGAAGATGTTTCATCGCTTCCATTCAGAACAAAAATAGACACTAGGTTCGCCATGAGTAAGGCAGGAATGTGATAGGCGCTTACTTGATGAGCAATTTGAATAGCTTTAATAATGTTGCATCTTCTTTACCTTTAACGCTATCTCCGGTGAGAAGCGTTGAACTGGAATATTGATCGGTCGAGGCGACATCTACCGTGCTGTCCTTTTGGTTACCGTCTTACACGGTGAGTAATACTCATACCGCAACACAACTTTGCAATAAATGTCCTTAAAATAACATGGTAAGAGTAGGCGTTTTCAAACAATATTTCTTTAAACTTTTCCAGAAATCTAAATCCTCGTTCAACTTCAATAAAATCTTCAGCCTTAATACAGTCGTAAATTACTTTAATACATCTCAGGTCTTCGACTAGCAACACGCTCGACAGTTGATTACTGGCTGTTAACTGCTCACAGTAAGCTCCCACTCGTATAAAAAGTAATCTCGTTAAGGTGATCTTGTGTATCACAACAGCGAATATACGGCTTCTTCTGCGACATTTTTTTTTTTAATTTTAATTATTCACAATTTCTCTGACGTACGCGTGAAACTTTGTAAATTCAAATCAGCGAATCAGGGGACGTGTATTCTTTCCTTTGCAATTTCAAGTGTTGATTTCTTTCCTTTCAAAGTGTAAAATCTTAATTTGTGCGTGGTTTATTTTTCTCTGCTCAGTTCTAGCTATGGCTTCCTTGGAAAGGCGAAACTGAAAAGGAAACGTAAAACTGGTTGATAAATTAATTCTAAAACATTTATACTTCCTTTACAAGCATTTGAGCGACACCAGCTGAACTGCAACGTAAAATGAATGTGCTTGCTCCTTTTTTATATTTCACAATTTTGTAACACTCGTCTTGCTGTCTTGAATGAATTTTGACAAAAAGAAAGCTTTAATTATGCCCTATTTATCCATCCACACGGTACAAATATGTTATCGATTTTGAGGGAAGCGTTATAACGCGGCGAAGCATTAGTGAAATAATCGCAGCATTAATGAATGTGTTTCGCCTTGTTATTTGGATTCCTCTAAGCAATTTTTTGTGCTGTATTCACAAGACAACGACTCATTGAATGATCTTTTTTTTTTTATTAAATTTTACGATTGAATGTATTTTAGAAAACCACATTTATATTACATTTGCTCTCTTCCCAATGTTTTTAATCTAGAAAGTTGTTGAAAGATAAATATTAAGACTACTTTTTTTATAATTATTATTTTAAATCTTTCCTTTTTCTTTTTTTCTTTTTTTTTCTTCTTTATGGGGGTGGAGGGGGGGGGCTGATTTTTGAGAATGAGAAGCAATAATAGGAATATATGACACGAGACACACACAACAAGGTAAAACAATGAAACAGTTTGACCATCAACGTTTGTCTTATCGAAAGTTGCATGATGTACATTGTTGTACCACGGAATAAATTCTCCCTGCATATGTAACCTTCAACTTAGCTTTTTGTCCGAATAAAGAGCCTATCTTTGTTTAACCTCTAATCTTTAACCTTTCTGACTTGGTTTACCCTCCCAGTAACACTAATCATTAGCAAGTACAGTTTCCCGGGTAATTGAAATACCTGCCTTATAGCATTTACTGATCACCAAGACGGAATGGTTAATTTGATTGAACTAGCAAGTGGAATCGTTAAAGTTTAGTCAATTTAGAGAAGCACTGTGCTAAGCGCCCTTAAAATTAAATATTGCTGAAGTTTTGTGTTATTTTGGTAACATGACATCGCCTTGTTCTGATAAGGCGACAAGTAGTAGAAAACTTCGTGTTATTTCTATAGGAGCGTGTCATAATCAATAGGATAGACGCTGATCACTTCCTTCCGAGCCCTTACCCACCAATACATCGCGTACATTCAGTACTTGTAAAATTGTACAGGTTTTTCAATCCTAGAGCAATACAATCTAAAGCATTAGTAACTACAGTTATTATTAAAATATAATAACGTGTATGAAACAGCAATCTTTCTAAAGTCGAGGGTTCGATCCCCGGCCGTCTCCAATCCTAGTGCTCAGCATTTACAGATAAACATGTATACATATACGTGGGATATTAATTTGTGGCGAAGCAGTGTCGTCAATTTGATTTAAAAATATCAAAGTTTTTTTTAATTCAACAACACCCAGAAAAATCAACATATGTAACAAAAAGTCAATTTACATCCATAGTTACATGTTTAAACATGACAAAATAAAATCGCGTATTACGCGAGGCATATGAAGCATAACGTGATACATATGAAGCATAACGTGATACATATGAAACATTACGTGATACATATGAAGCATTATGTGATACATATGAAGCATTACGTGATACATATGAAGCATTACGTGATACATATGAAGCATTACGTGACACATATGAAGCATTACGTGATACATATGAAGCATTACGTGACACATATGAAGCATTACGTGATACATGTGAAGCTTTTCCTGAAACAAATAAAGCTTTTCCTGAAACAAATGAAGCATTACGTGATACATATGAAGCATCACGTGACACATGTGAAGCATCACGTGATACATATGAAGCACTGCATGATACATATGAAGCATTACGTGATACATATGAAGCACTGCATGATACATATGAAGCTTTTCCTGATACATATGAAGCATTACGTGATACATGTGAAAATTACGTGAGGTATGATGAAGCATTACGTGATACATATGAAGAATTACGTGAGGCATATGAAGCATTACGTGACACATATGAAGCATTACATGATACATATGAAGCATTACGTGATACATATGAAGCATTACATGATACATATGAAGCATTACGTGATACATATGAAGCATCACGTGACACATGTGAAGCATTACGTGATACATATGAAGCATCACGTGATACATATGAAGCTTTTCCTGATACATATGAAGCATTACGTGATACATATGAAGGATTACGTGATACATATGAAGGATTACGTGATACATATGAAGCATTACATGATACATATGAAGGATTACGTGATACATATGAAGCATTACGTGATACATATGAAGCATTACGTGACACATATGAAGCAATACGTGATACATATGAAGCATTACGTGATACATATGAAGGATTACGTGATACCAAAAAAATGTCATTATATAATTTGATATATTTGTGTGTTTCGTTTCACGCCCCTTAAGCTACATGTGTAACACTGTACAACTATTTGGTCTAAACTACTTATAAAAATGATATTAAGTATTATGTTACAAGTCGCCGATTTAGTCTTAAAAATGTCAAGTTTTTTTAACACCCATACATATCAACATTTGAATCTATAACATTAGATCACTTTACGTTAACGGTAATACAGTTTAGGCATAATAGCATGCAAATAAACAAGTGTTACGTTATGCTTTTACATGCCTCACAAGTTATGACATAATACGCGTTTATGTTGTCATATACATATACTTGTGGACGCAACGTTATCTTTTGTTACATATAATGATGTTTCTTGGTGCTGTTAAACTAAAAAACTTTGATATTTTTAAATCAAATTGACGAAATATCTTTAACAAAAGTTAAGATGTACATCAGAAGAGTATTTCTTGCATCATAAAATTGATTAAATGTTTCTGCAAATGTGCGCAAAACTGAACTCATTTATTGACCTTGATTGATGTTTCGTGTAAGTTTAATCATAAGTATACATATATATATACATGTATTTTATACAACTCTTTAAAATTAATATACCTGTATTTATCTGAACTGTGATTGAACATGCTATTTTTATTTATTGAGTACATACGTTGTATATCTATCTAATCATTGTTATATTAATATATATATATGCATTTTATTCAACTATCCAAAATTAATGTTCCTGTATTGATCTAAACTGTGATTTAACATACTATAATTATTTCTATGTATCGAGTACATACGTTGTACATCTATTTAACCATTGTTATATCATGTATCATGTGTTTTTTATCGACGAGTCGTATGACTTCGAAAACATGAACTTAACAATAGACAAAAACAATATAAATTTCAATCTTTTAACTTAAATAAAGCCATTAACCTTTTCTTAACACGACCTCACACTAATATCAAATTGATATAATATCAGAACATAATTAAACAGGTCTATCGTTATCAATTCGTATATGTGTTAACCATGATGGTATGTCACAGCAAAATGAAAACATCTTATGTGCAAGTAAACATATAAGTAAACATGAATATTGATTATACAAAATAGTTTACCTTTTTTCTGCGTTAAATTGCCTATGTCACTGTATAGTGTAATGATGTACAAGATGTGTTGTCACTCGACTGTCCTCACAAAGACAGGAGTATATTCCATCTGTCGATAACTAGTATTCATACAACTGACGTCATCGCACGTGTTAATGATTGTTTGTCTACCTACCATTGGATGAAGGGAACTATAACGTGTAAATTAATTTATTAACTCGGAGATCGACTTCATTCTGCGTATTAACGTCTTTTGTCACTACGGAATGGATTTAATATATCCTAGCCTTGTTCGCACTGTTCTTGGCCTAGCTATAGAAATACGATACGGCAATGTTTGACATTATTGTGTCAGTCGATACAAGTATCGTACCCCTGGTCACTGCAAGTATCGTAACCCTGGTCACTGCAAGTATCGTAACCCTGGTCACTGCAAGTATCGTACCCATGGTCACTGCAAGTATCGTACCCATGGTCACTGCAAGTATCGCACCCATGGTCACTGTAAGTACCGTACCCCTGGTCATTAAAAGTATCGTTCCCATGGTCACTGCAAGTATCGCACCCATGGTCACTGTAAGTATCGTACCCATGGTCACTGCAAGTATCGTAATCCTGGTCATTAAAAGTATCATTCCCATGGTCACTGCAAGTATCGTACCCATGGTCACTCCAAGCATCGTACCCCTGGTCACTGAAAATGTCATGCCACCGGTAACTGCGAGTACCGTATCCATCGTCATTGCAAGTTTTGCGTATGTCATGCTTTTATAGGTAAAACAGGCAATCGCAAGTATAATACATTATAGTTAAGGGCACGACTGCATACTTTGTCATAGGCGATTCGGACGCAAAACAAAAATACATTTACGACGTTGTTGTTAAAATACTGAACTTTCTTATTGACAACATATTTGTTAAATTTGGCGTAAGGTTTTCCAGAAGACTATTCAGTGAAATTCGCATGGGGACCAAATGTGCTCCACTACCAGCGGACCTATTTCTATTAACAGGATAGAAATGGTTTTTCTCCTTTGCTCTTTCATCACGATATAAGTAACATATTCTTATGGTGACATATGCTTCTTTTTAACAGTGGAAAGGGATGTCATACACCGGAATCATCGAGGCGGTTGACACATGTGTAGCAGGAAACGCTTACCATATCAGGAGCACCTGCTTTCGCATCTAGTTTTAATAAAAGTTCGTTTTTTAATTAATTAATGTATATTTGGTTATTTTTTCTGTGCGCGTCCTATGTTTACCTTTTTTTTGTGCCCATGTACATTGACTTACGGCTTTTGAATGTCGTCTTAGTTTTTCGTATTTATTACTTTGTTGCAGTTACGCTTATAACTTAAAATGTTGCCGGGCTAAAATGCACCATGCTACTGCAACAACTTATAGCATGTATTTATGAGGGAATCATTTCTATGGAATAAATCTTTAAAGAACAGAATGTTTATGTTGCTCAGACTATTACAATGTTCTCTGTGTCCGTCGGAGAGGAGGGGGTGGGGGGTACATATAATCACACATTATTTTGCCGCACACATATATTCAGTTGGGCATTATTGTCCCTGCTCTTGAACATCAATTTTACCTATTTTGCAAAGAAAAGAAAAAAATGCAACGATATGTAATTCACAAACACAACATGCATAAATCAAAATACTAAGATGAATAGAACGAGCAGTAATACCAAGGTGCGATACTTGTAATGACTGAAGCACTGACAAGAGACTAAGCAGTGAGAAAAAACTATCCAATGTGGTCAGCTCGAGTTTGCACTGTAACAATGGCCTAGTTTTCTTTTTTATAGTGCTATTGGGTGAACTCCCCAACCCATCCCCACCCCGATTACGGTTTTCTTCCTACCCAGAGAAAAAAACACTAACTAAGTTTGTCGGAACGTTCTCTGTAACGCTTGACTATTTTTGTATTTTCATCCTCCTTCCCTTCCCTCCCGATTACGCCGTGCCGATAGGACCTGATGTGTTGGCACTTAACCAGACGTCATGAAGGTATATTAAGAACAGTAGTCCAGATCAACTGTACAAGTCAACGGACACAGGATAAACCATAGAACATTGGGGACGCGTACAATAAAAATGAACAAACAAATGTTACAATAAAACTTGAACATCACGAATTTAACAACGAGAATCGAAAACGATATATGCAAAGAGTGAGCGTTTCCTGTGAAGAACGGACTGCGCATGACAAGAAAATGCCATATGTAAAGCGCTCACCATAAGCTCATCGGCGGTACATCATTCGCTCAGTGATCCGGTTGCCAGGGGTTCGAAACCCGGCCGAGTGAAACCTAAGGCGGTAAAAAAAGGTATTCTTATCGCTCCTTGCTATGTGCTCAGATCAGCATTTTTAGGTAGGAGAAGGACTGGTTGGTTTGGTGTCTGGATA
The DNA here is from genome assembly GCA_032359645.1 of Pododesmus macrochisma. Taxonomy (NCBI): domain Eukaryota; kingdom Metazoa; phylum Mollusca; class Bivalvia; order Pectinida; family Anomiidae; genus Pododesmus; species Pododesmus macrochisma. Next base: position 3,573 of record JAUMGZ010199991.1, on the reverse strand, counting down.
ATGTGCCCGAGTGAAGTATCGTGTCAATATTTCTGCGCGTGCGGTGTGATATTTCAGTGAGACAGCACTATAAAGTGGCCACCAGTGCGCACTGTCACAAACATACACCGTCTCGATAGACTAAGAATTGAGTTGAAAGGACGTTTAACCCCATTAAAAACAAAACAAAACAGCATAAGTTCAAAGTTCTTGAATTAAAAATTGAATTAACACTCTGGTTACTGTATTCAACTCGTAAACTCCGCTCGAATTATCTCATGCACGTTGGAGAAATTATGATTTATAATTTTGAGATATATGTTAATGGAATGCTTTTATCAATGAACCCGGACAGAGATCATCGCGACATATCTAAAAGCTCTTCTATTGATCGTCATCATTATCAATATCTGAAGGCGCACAGAGGACAAAGGAAGTGAAATCTTCTGATTTCCGGAATTTCCAAGATGACGTTTTGTATATTGATGTGTACAGAATTAAGCGTTCTCTTACTCAACCCACCCATTTAGGCACATACCAACCTTTCAAACTAGAACACTGGCTCGTCAGAAAGTCAAGTGCATTCCATCGATTGATTATCTGTCGAAGATTGGAAATTTGTGATCAAATCCACATTTAAGCAAAATTTGTAAACAGAAATCATTAGAGGGGAACAAATCCAACAAAATTAGTAAAAACGAAAGTGATGCAAGTGCACAACTACACAGGTTGCTATTCATGTGCATCAAGTTTCACAAATATCGGTTATGAATGTGAAATAGAAATCATTTGAAGGGAATAACTCCAACAAAGCGACTAAATAAAAATAAATAAGTGCACAACTACACAAGATACTGCTCACTTTGTCAAGTTACATTAAAATTTGTTAATAATTGTATCTTAAAGATGCATACACACCAACGTATTATAATTATTGCTTGGTTTTTAATTTATTTTCAAAACATGTATTTTTATAAAGCATGTAAAGTTAGTAACTTTTCTTTAATCTAACCTGACGTTTATGTATCTTCACAAAGTTACCAAATTTCAAAAATAATTAAAATTTATAATTCGCCCCGAGTTATAGAATGACTGACAGGCGTTGATTTTGGACAACACCCCAAAATCTTCTTCACGTGGGTATTGCTCGAGACAGATATTTAGACAGTGTTGGTGTTTTGTGTTTAAGTTATCAGGCAGAGCTCATTCACTGTTATAAGTGTATAAAGATACGATGTCACATGTGCACTAGAAACAGTTTATTTTGTCATGGCTTATATGCGTGTGCATGAGAATAACGGGACTTTTAACGGATATTGATGCTATTTTAAACTATACCACTGTCCACCCTAACTCCGTCTGCCGAACAGTAGGCGGGTCTTCGTGAATTCTTCAATATTTCGCTGGCTTGAACCCTGGTATCTAACTTATCAAAAGTATCCATTTCATGAAACATCATCTAATTATAGTGCTGTTATAAATAATTCGTTGTATTGAAGTCATTGCTTTCATAGTAGTGTGTATAACACTTTAAATTGTTAACCAAAGTGTCGTGGAAAAATTATACTCCATCACAAAAGTTCTGGTAGGAATTAAACAAAATGTCACTTATCTGCAAAGTGTCTGCCCATTATTGGCTTGGATAGATCAAAAATAACTATGCGTCTCATGAAAACAAGATATAAGCATTAGACAATAAAGCAAAATCACAAATGTTTTGGCATACTTTAGTGCACAATTCAGCATGGCGATGACTAAATATATTTTGAGTCTTTTAATGTATTGCATCCATTTTTGTCAAGTATGTATAAGTATCATTAATTGATCTCCTACAATAAAACAGTTGATGGCCATTGTAAAAGACAATATCGCATCATAAAGTAAGGTATAGTTTAGGAAGATAAAAACCATTGGCGACCATCTTGGAAAATGGCTGCCAATGACGTATTAGGAATTTTTTGAGATTGCCCTATTTTTCAAAAGTTATGTGATGATGTCCACTAAATTCCATGCCATTTTCACCAAGTGCACAATTATCCTTAAAATCTGCACCTATCTGCTGGACTATATACAAAGGTGCCTTCTATGAAAAAGCGCTACGACTTTGAGAATAGCTAAAATGTATACAGCATAAATTTTAAAAAAAAAAATGTTTATAACACATCAAAGTCTGTATAAGAAAGATAAGATACGGTAATGTAATAACATGTATATGTAATGTGAATTAATGTAAACATATAAAACTGTGTGTGTTCCGACACGTGCTTACTAACTAAATTGGTTTATTATGATGAAGAGATTCAGCGAGATGGATTGTAAACAATTTATATCTAATTTGATGATGAAATGCGTTTACTCTATTGAAAACTACAGCAGCAGATCTTAAGAGAGGTGGAAAATGAAGACACCAGTCCTGCCGTTATGAACCCACGAGGAAATGAGTATTCTCTTGCTCTTTTCGGTGTCTAATTTATTTGTTTTATAGAGTATTGTGTCGCCTTTAAAATAGCTGATAAAAATACGTCCAACGTCATCGCATCTCTCACAAATCTAATAAATATGATTGATGTAAGATCAAAGAAACTAGAACATTTGTGTTGGTTATTTTATTCCTATGAATAAAGACGTTTCAGTCACAAACTAAAAACTATATCAGTATATTGGTCCTACATGAACAAAGCGTTTCTTCGTTTGAATAAAATGAGTGCAATAACGTTAGAAAATGTGCTCCTCCAGGCACAAACAATATATCAATAACTATGTTTGTTATGCATGCCAAAAGGTTTTTTTTGAGAAAGTTGAGTCATCGGGGACGCGTCTTACTTCCTATTCATTGAGCTCATAAACTTATATTAACTTAATGAAAACTAGTTCAAAGAATAATAAAAAAAAACATGGTTTCCTAGAAATTGTAAATTGGCAAGACAAGCTTATAGAAAAGCGAAACGAATGTTTAAAAAGTACGGAACTGCAAGTTTAAAAGAGGAATATGTTAATAAAGTTTGTTTGTTAGTTTGTTTGTTTAATTAGGGCTTAGCGTCACTTCCAGAATCTTTTCACCGATATTATGACAAAAGACCAAAGGAGAAAAACCAAAAGATAGGATAGGAAGCCGCGACAGGAACGGGAAACGAAAGTAATAGAGATAGTTCAGAATGAAAAAGAGCCAATGCAACGGCATGTCCGCCTACTATAAACAGCGGGGCTAAACGGGTTCCCAGTTGTGTCATACTACACGTAGCATATCAGGGGAGGTAACCAGACTACAGCGGGGCGACATAACGCTAATTAGCGTCTTTTCATAGCAAAATAACGATAAACAGGGGGTGAAAAGACGATAAACAGCGGGGCGACATAACGCTAATTAGCGTCTTTTCGCGGCGAAATAACGATAAACAGCGGGGTGAAAAGACGATAAACAGCGGGGCGAAATACTTCGCTCCGCTATTTAGCGACTTCATGTTTTCGTCTTTTCGCGTTAGGTACCGTCGTCTTTTCGTTATTTCGCTGCGATATTACGATAATTAGCGGGGCGAAAAGACGATGATTATCGTTATTTCGCTGCAACAAAGCGAAATAACGAGATGGCACAAA
>JAUMGZ010199980.1:0-12605 GCA_032359645.1 Pododesmus macrochisma | reverse complement strand
TAGGGCATGGAGAACCAAGTTTGTTCAAGGTGTGACCCTAGGGTAAAAAGTATACAAATGCCAATCCAGATGGACGTCAAGGCCTGATGGGCCTCTTGTTATATGAATAAGTTAAAGTAAAAAGATTCCATATATGTATGACATGTTTAAGTGTTTAAAAATAAAAGTTAAAATATTTCAAGAATTTCCATTTCCTGAACCATTTATAGTTATGTGATGCACAAATTTGGTGAGTTATCGGTGAGTTATAAAAATCTAAGGGTATTTCACACTTCATTGGAGTTCAGGTTTATCAAGTATTTTATTGTTGACCTCCATGATGACATTGTGAATTAAAGATCAGAATAAATATTCAAGAACTACATGTATTTGAATATAGAACACATTCTGACATTAACCATTAAAATCAGATTGTGTTGATACCATGCTGCGCCATTCCATACAGTTGTATCCGCTTGTATCCGCTTATAAGTGCATTTGTCTTGTTCATGCACAGACTTATATGTCTTTAGGGAAAGACATTTGTACTTTTCATATTTGATTAAATTACTATATATATCTATAAAGAATGAATAAGCAATTAAGTCGAGTTGTAAAATCTTTTGTCAGGTCGAACAGATTCAATTAACACAAAAATTGATAGTTAATACATAATAACAACAGGCCCATCAGGCATCTTGCTTAGTATTGTATTTGTGCCCCGAGTTAGTATTGGCATAAACTTACAGGATCAATGACCAAATGCAATAAAATGGATTTAATGATTAACAAAATACATTAACTTTGTAAATGGCCTTCTGTGTGACTTTATTTTGCAATGAGTACATGTACATGCAAATTTGCTTTGATTTTGCATAGTGTTTGAACTGCAATTTAATAATAGTCCTATATTTGGTATATACTTAAAAGTCCTTTACAATTTGACATTTAAAGAAAATGACTGTATTGAGGTTGTAAAATATAGGTTGGTTTGAATTGGAACTAGATACATTTTAAAAACATTTCTTCAAGGCAATTACTTGTTGTTCTTGTAAGAATAAGCTGCATGCTTTGAAGTGCTTGTTTATAAAGACAAGACATAAGTGGTATGACACATGAGGGTCATCATCTGATGTGGTCATAGTACATGTGTATTGATTGTCACACTGTACATACTGATTATGCAAGACTTTATTCCATTACTACTGTCTGGTTATCACCATTCTATTATTGATGTACCTTAATTTATAATACTTAGGACAATAATCTACTAACTCTTATTGACTAAGTGACCTACATACTGGTAGCTATAATTAGATTCAATTTCATCAATTCTTCAGCAAATCTACTAACTTTGATTTATTGATAAATTTTGTAACCAGGTGTGTATAAAGGTACTAACCATAGAATCTGTACACAATGGCTTATCTGACTTGTAATCGGTATTTAAGATGTTTGTTTATTATCAAGTTATTCAATTATTTATGAAATTATGTGAATAACGGATAAAGTTTGAGTGATGTAAGTTTTGTTTTGGCAATCATTCACAGGTCACACCCTTGTTATAGATGAATGCGATCTGCAAGTGTTGTTTTCTTGGAAGAATTCCACGTACGTCTGAATGGTTCTTCAATTATCTCTTTAGTTTGTACTGTTGGCCAAGTCTCAAAGATATTAGTTTTTCATCTGTTTCATTGTTTATTTGTATAAATGTTCTATTAACTGCACATATTCCTGTGTGTTTAGATAGGTGATCTTTATCATGACTGTGTTATAACTGTTGACAAACTTGTCACTGTATATAAAGCTACTGAAAAGAGGACCACATTCTGCTGTCAGTATCTACAAATCATCTACAGTTGTTACTGATCTTATAGACTATCATGGCTCAGTGGATCCATCCTAGCTGCTATAGATTACCAGTTGCACTGTTAGACAAACTTGAGGGCTCAACAGACTTATGATGTATAAACAGCATGAATTAGAAAAAGTAGATTTTCAGGTTTTATAATTCAGTGCAAGAAATGTCAATACATCAAATAAATTTTATTCAATAATGAAAATAAATGTAAAATTTGTATGCACTACACAACAGGTTATGAGACATAGATCTGATGAGAACAATAAATAGAATGTATCTCGGTGTGGCAAGATTATAAAAACTGATGCAGTATATGTACTCTATTGTAAAGAGCTTACAGAAGTCCTTATAAATATTGTGCAATATGACAGTCACTCACTCAGACGAGTGTCTGCTGTATAAAGATTGAATTTGGGTACATTTATTTGTATTTATTCACAAGAATTGTATCCTGTGTGTAGTATGTTTTTTTTGCAAAATATAACAACAATACAAAGTTTGGATGAAATTAAAATATTCCCAAGCGTCGAAAAGGTCCAAAATTTTCTTCAAGCGTCGAAAAGGTCCAAAATTTTCTTCATATCGTCGGAAAGGCCAAACATTTTCTTCTAGCGTCAGAAAGGTCCAAAGTTGCTAAACTTCATGTCATTATGCTATGATGTATTAAATAATTATTTATTGCAAAGTTTTGCTCTTTATTATTGATCTTCTTATAAAAATACCTAAAATGACTTTGATCATAGGTACAAGAACTTAATCAGCATTATCGATTGTAGATGTACATTATGGAATAATTCCAATATGTTTCATGTCTCATTCCAATATTTTTTATGTCTAAGATTACCTTAAGAAAATGAGCGATATATCTTGGTCTGTACTGGAATATTCAGTATGGAGATTGCTTTATTTTCTATGAGAAGTCTATTAAGTATGCAGAGATGTGTGTGTGTTTTACCTCGCTTTACAATATATACTGTATATACGTTCACAATGAGTTTTACATATACTGAGCGTGGGTTTGTGTGTAGAAGTTGTAAACTTCGTAGTGCTGGCATCCTGGTTGACAGTTGTCCAAGTATTGATTGTGTATGGCTGATCGCCTGTATGCAGCATCGATTTGTTCCATGAGAAAGTGATGCTAGGGTGATTTTAACAGTCAACACCCGCAATATTACAGCATCACAGCTATATGATAGTCTGTTACCAATGTCTGTTCTCTATAACATTGATTAACATTCTCATAAAATGTCACAATATAAATTTTATTCCAATGTCTCGTGTTGACATGATATTGATTTTTTGTCAGTTTTAATTTCCTAATGACGATATCTAGTCTTTGAAGTTTATGTGTTTTACATTTTAGTAACAAAACTCATTGAAACAAACATGAATTTCACACAAAATTGTCCCTCATTCCCTTAAAGCGGGAATATTTTTCCATGAAAACTTATAGTTTATAGCATGCATTTGCCAGAAATCAGATTGAATGTGATGTTAGTAGGAATGTGCACTATTTTATTATCTGATCAATTTCACTTTTCTGCAATGTTGCAAAACTAAGCAACCTTGAATTTGTTTTTAAGGACAAGCTTTGATAGTCATGAATTTGTTGCTTAGGGCACACTCTAAATGTATAACAATGTAACTTATTGTTAAGAAAACAACTATAAGTTTATAGAACAGACATTGAAGATGAACGAAATAAGTTGGTGTACTGTAGTGTTAGTGTACCTTTGGAAACATGAATTGGTAGCTGTAGGTCAGTTTTGAATATCTAATTTAGATAAAAAGGATGAGATGTATGTGTTCAGTCATTAAATTTTTCATTACCAATATAAAAACCACACAAAGAGTTGAAAGCAGTGTACTATGACACTAGTATGAATACATTATCATTTGGTTGTTTGAAAGCAACCAGGACATGATTGGTAACCTTTCTGATGATGGTCAGGTGCAAGATTTAAAAAGCACATTTCTGTAGTTTTTAATGACCATTTGAAATTTAGTCATATCATATTTGATTTATTCATGTCAAAATAATGCAGAACTTTTGGAAAGTTTTGTGTTCTTAACTTCTGGTTATGTTTTATTATGTCATTGTAATGTTTATGAATATTTGTTGCTGCTGCTGAGCTCATAGTAATATTTTTATATGTTTTCATTACAGATGAGCAGGAGAGAGTACAAAAGAAGACATTCACCAACTGGATGAACACATACCTCAAACAGGTATGTACAATTCTACACTTGCAGTCTTGACATCAGAGACTGTAAACTTCTGTTAACAAACCTCACCTATCTTGTAAACTCTTCTTACTAAATATGCCCAAACAGTTGTGACCTTGACCCTGTCATGTTGTGTCTGAATGGTGTCCAGCATCAGCATTTGACAGAAGAAATCAGATTGTGAAATAACTTGCTTCTGTGAAATGTTGCTGCTCTGTTTTTGCTTATACCTGGATTGGCAGGTGTCCCCCTCACAGATGTTTTTCGTACTGTTGTTATTGCCAGCTGTGTATAGTGAGTAGACTTTTCACACCTGTAAATATGAATGAATACACCATGATCCAAATTAGATAGTAAGAACACTAAACTTGGATCCATGCCAGCAGCTGTGTGTTGATGCTACTGAATTATTTATATATATTTACATGCTCCTCATTGTTTATGTAAAGTGTAGACTCCATGTACAACTTCTTCAATGTGTACTTAGATGCTGGTAGTTGTATCTAGGGAATTTGAGGGAATGTCAGTAAAACATGATTATCTTACAGATAATTTCTATAAATATCATATCAAAGTTTCTAGGACTCTTGTTCTTGAATAATTGATTTCAATGCTTTCTGTTGCAGCTGTAAAGCGTCCTGACACCAGATCATCTAGTTTATAATTATAAAGGAGTTTATCGTTACATAATTTGACAAAAACTAGAATGTGTTATATCACAATGACTTCTGTTAACTTTGTGCCGCCACCTTGAGTTTATGACGTAGAATAATTTTCAGCTTGGTTACCCACCTGTGTCACAAGGTGGTGTCTTCTAGCATCAGATAACAATAAATAAACAAATTCAAAGTTAAACTGTGATACACAAGGTGTTGTCATGTAGTATCAGATTACAAAAAAATAATCACAAATTCAATGTAAACCTGGATGAGACTATCATTAACTTTACAGCACATAATAATTTGTTGTACTTTTGGTTACAAATATAACCTTGACAACAACAGTAAACATGTGTACTGCCGGTATTTGATTCATGAATACATTTGTGATAGCTTACTTCTCATTTACATCTGATAAACAAGTATAGAAGCATGAACAGTCTTGTTGGCCTTCATATAATAATCAATAATGTGTATATTCCATATTTAATATTGTATAATGATAGCATTAGTAGACATCTGTTGTGTAGATGACAGTATATTATATGAATCTATCAATTGCAAACACTCAAATATATATGTGTGCTGCTAGATCTCCTAATAATCGCTATGATTGGAGTCCTTGAGTGTAGTTAGACTTCTTGTATGTCAGTAAAGTTCTACTATATAAGTTGATCCTGTGAGGCAGACCATATAAAGTAGTCTCTATGCTGTCCTGCTTACTGTCCAGTATATAACTTACTGTCCAGTTCATCATTACACATGTCACTGTAGGTGTCAATAAAGGCACATGATGTCCATCTTGGCAGGTCAACTTACTTTCTCCTTAAATAAACTTCAGCGCAGGGTCACTGTGATGTATTAGTACTGACCCTAGCAGTATATCAAGTCATGGCAACCTGTTTCTGCCAAGGAACACTGGTATCCGTGCATTTCTTATTGTTTTTACCTTTGTGTCAAATGTAAATGTCATTACTATATAAGTGATAAATATAACTGCATCAACAGTTTACGTATATTGTAATCTTGCTTTTATAACCTAATTGGTTAAGACCTTTTATGAAATTTGTGTTAAGTCATTGCCTGAACAGAAAGATAAAACTCATTTAATGTTGGTAGATGGATGTCTTGTACAGTATAAACAGGTAGATTTATTGTCTTTATCCCCTGTACCTGTGATTTTACACCTGTATATAATAACAGTAACCCATCATCTTCCTACAGCTCAGATACATCAGATGTACATACATCCTACTAGACAATATACACTTCAGCACAGGTTTTACTGCAATAAACAGGAATATAAGCAGATGTTGTATATACTTGTACTGTCTTAAATCTCATGTATATAGTTATTTACCTGTATCTTTTAACAATCTCTGTGATTAATCTTTTAAGGTTATGTAAAGCTATCTTTGGTATTCATCTAGTGAGAATAGTTTTTAATGCTTGTATATTAATGGAAAGCCAACTTGCCTTACTACCTTGACCTGATTGCTATAACACAAGATTTTGATATTTTTGATTATGTGTTGCTATGCCACAGACACAATTTCTTAAGATGTTTTATGTTGATAAAGGTAATGGAAAATAATAATAAATTTAAAAAATTTGATTTGTTTTCTTTACAGAAAAACATGAAGGTAGAGAGTCTGTTTGAGGACATAAGAGACGGTGTTCATCTGTTGTCACTTCTAAGTGTACTCTCAGGAGAGCAATTGGTACGTACCTATCCCTACTATAGTACAAGTACAAGTACATGTACATATCTATCCCTACTGTAGTAGTACTAAGAAAATATCTATGAACCTATCCCTACTATAGTACAAGTACATGTACATATCTATCCCTACTGTAGTAGTACTAAGAAAATATCTACGTACCTATCCCTACTATAGTACAAGTACATGTACATATCTATCCCTACTGTAGTAGTACTAAGTAAATATCTACGTACCTATCTCAACTCCCTAGAACAAATAAGTACCTATCCCTACTATAGTAGTACTAAGAAAATATCTATGAACCTATCCCTACTATAGTACAAGTACATGTACATGTACATATCTATCCCTACTATAGTAGTACTAAGTAAATATCTATGAACCTATCCCTACTATAGTACAAGTATATGTACATATCTATCCCTACTATAGTAGTACTAAGTAAATATCTATGTACCTATCTCAACTCCCTAGAACAAATAAGAACATACATTGTATCTATACATAAAGTATGTTAGTGTGTTCAACGCTTTGAAACTTTCATAAAGAAATGCCAATACAGGGGGGTATTGTCCTGAGTTTATATGTCATATATTTTATAGATAAGTTCAAACTTGACTTAGCAGAGTTAACGGTAGGAAGTGTAGAACATTGATCACATATTTATGATAATACTGACTACTGTTCACACACACATACAGACACCAATAAAGTAAGAATGGTCGGTGTAATTTACTCATTCTGTGGTTTACTCTATACATTCCTGTGTATTGAAGTCGGTTTAATGACATTTCTATAATAATCTCAATGGATTCCTTTCATGAAAAGATTGGATGTATATTAAATCCCTTTGAGCTTGTTATGGAGATTGTAAGAAGTAAAGTTTGTATACCATTTCTACTGGTCGTGTTTGGGCCTAACTGCATGGGCAATAGACTGTGGGCTAGCTTTTGTACAAACTTAATTGACCATGGTTTTGTTGTCAAAACTTTCCAGTTCAATATCAGAAAGGCTACGAAAAGTTGATAAGCTTTAATACCTCCGTAATGCAATTACAGTGTGTAAAAAGCAGGGCGGCCTAGCTGGAATCCAATATCCACATGATTTGTTCTATATCACTCAAATGTCTTGAAACATGTTCTGCCAAGTATTGGCTATGCTCTATGGATCATGTTATATGAAATCTGCTTTTCCTATAGTATTCTGGAGTGGTTTCTTTGAAAAAATGTAGTTCATGTTTGATAATTAATTAACAATAAATGTGCTGGTAGATACATTTTGAGTATACCCTGAATGCAATGAGAATCCTGGACTTTAAAATGGTTCATGGCATGCTATTTCAGTCAAGATCAAGCTTTTATGTTTGTGATGTAGTCAGCTAGATTCACAGCTGAGCCATATTTGCCTTACAAAATGAAGTAATGGTCAATTATATTTAAAGTAAATGTTCATTTTGTAAAAGTTGTATCTCTTAAAACTGATGTTTTTTATGATTTACAAGTTTGTTGGGCAGAATGCTCTTGCAGTCCCAATCAAACACGATTATTGAATTACATAAGGATGAAATGAAGATCTGAATCATTTAAAAGCTTGACTTAGATTAAGTAAAGACTACAATTATATAAATTTAACATTCAAGTCTTTTAAAAGTATCTTACATAACAGCCTCCCTGTTGTGAGGGAGGGGTAATCTGTGAATATGTTGCACTTGGTACAATGAGAAACATAGATAGATTTATGAAGAGCTTTGACATTAAACTGCTTCCTGTATCTTTAAACAGAAAAGTTCAGTGAGTAATGGCCTGTGGGTTTGGTCAGACTACACTAAGCCTGCATTATCCTTGGCACAAGTCACAAGGATTGTTGTAAGAATAATGTCACAGAATGGAGTGTCATTTTATATGTCATGGGCCTGCCTGATATTCAAGCCAGTACCAGAGACACAGCATTTTAACTTCAGTCTGAAGTACCAGACACCTTCTCAGCATGATCTGTAAAAATAGCCACTACATTGCAATAAAGCAGAGAACAATAGAAATATTACAAATCAATCAGTTCCCATTTTCTTTTCTGTAAACCCCCCTGAGAATCTCGGCATGATATCTCATAACTCACATCATTTCAAAGGCTATAATGGATTTCAATCTGATGTGCAGAGTCCCGCTGTTAAAGAAAGGGTAGAATAAAATTGATGTTCTATGTCCCTGCACACAATCTGGACATTAATTCCTTGGCTTACTATATGAGGGGTCATGTCTTAAAGAAGTTAGATGTTATGCAATAGTAAAAAGATATTTATTACATTACTTTATAGTGACCCAGCAGTAGCTCAGTTAGGAGAGTGTTTGCTTTGTGTATATGGTAGGTTGCAGGTTGGAACCCAGCAAAGCCACACCTTAGGTGTTTGAATTAGGTAATATTCTAGCTCCTTGCAAACCACACAACATACAGGTTAGGAAAAGGACTGGTTGGCTCAGATTCAGGATAATATGACTGAGTGAAGTATTATTGCAGTGTGTCTGTGGCATGATATTTTTGTGAGACAGCACTATAAAGTCTCCATCAGTGTGCACTGTCACAAGCAGACACTGTCTTGATAAGACCTAAACATGAGTTGAAAGGGACATTTAACCCCAATAAAACAGACAAACATTAGTACAGTGGATCAGATTAAGTAAAGAGCAAACACTAAACACTTTAAATAAACTAAACTTAATTGTTAAACACCTGATTGCATTGACATAGTTTTTGATTTATTTGTGAAACACAAACCTTTACCTGTATTATATTAAATGCAACATGCATGTCTGGCAAACATTCTTTTGAAAAGCATATGGCATTTTGTATAACATTTATTTAATCTGCTCAGATAAACCATTTAATTGTACTTAGAAATATCTTATCAATTTACTTCTTTGTATATTTTAATGAATTGCTGGGGATTGAGTCATAAAGGTGTAACTGCACACAATGTGTGTTTGTATACAATATTTCTGGTTTATGTTGGTGTACAATTGTCATTAAATACTTAGCAAAGAAAGACGTTTTGTTTATGTTCAGACAACGTTTTCATTCATTGTTTAGTTTTGTAATTTCATAAGTTTTTGGGTAGTTTATTAGAGTACATCTTGAGACATGTTTATATTGGACATTGCTTACATTGTTCTGCTGGTTGCCTTTATGTCATTGTCATGATTAGATCATGATTACAGAAAACCACTAAAATAAGAAACGGAACAACCACTACCCATGATAAAAGGTGTGTTACATGTTAAAAACATAAACATAGCTCCACTACCCTCAATAACAGGTGTGTTTTGTATAAAACAGAACGGCCAGTGCCCACAATAACTGGTCTGTTACATGTTGAAGATATTTAAAATGAAAATTAGACATAGTTGTAGATAATTTGTCCCAATGTTGTGTGATAAACCTGATATAGGGTACACGTGTATACCACCCGCGGTTTATTGTAGATCAATCTGTTTATACAGGGTAGATTTATAGTGTATTGGTAGCTTCAATTTGCTTCCCTCCAAAGAATTGACTTGTCTGAACATGTAGCTCACCTGTCCTATATTAAGGCTCATTAACTACCTGTATAACATTTACCTAGTGGCAAATTACCCTTCGTTTTTTTTTGTCCTGGTTGTCACCTGAAGTTTATACTGATTCACACTGAAATAGATTTTTGTCAATTTGACCTTTGTTGTATATTTGAAGCATAATAAATGTCAAGCTTGTATTGACTTTTCTGTGAAGATAACTTGACATAATTCTTTAATGTATGAACATATACAAGTAAATAAATTAATGAGTTACTGGAATATACCCGATTAAGCGATTGCTATTCATGATTTTATATATTACTCATTTAGATGAATAAAACTTACCGGTAATGCTAACATACAAAGCCTTATATATAATCAATGAAAAATGTCATTTTAACATGTTGAACATTCTGAAGCCCTATAAACTTATATATAAAGCTTATTGTTGTCTAATTTGAAAAACAAAATTATGTCATATTTGTTAATTTGATTTATATTCAGTACAATTATGACTATGACTGCAGAAAGGCAGAAATAGTAAGATTGTTCAAGCTTTATTCAAATGTACAGTAGATTTCGGTGTACCAAACAATTGATTTAATTACAAAAGCTTGTAATAATAATACAGCAAAACTTGGTGATCATTTTTGGCATACCCATGTAAATTAATGGTCTTCTGGTGGTTTTAGTATGGAGTAATGTACTCTGTTCTTGTCTGTCACTCAATCTCTTCTTGTTTATTTTTGTTCTATAATGCCCAGGAGATTTTCTCTTTCCAATTTTCAAATAAGGCTGCATCATTGTTTTAAGCAGACTATCATTAAAAAATAACTTGTTAGTTTTGCTACACAAACATTTATATAAACCTTATGTCATTGAGAGGTAATGCTTTAAAGTTACACGTTTCTTGTTGTTATACAGCCCATGGAAAAAGGAAAGCTGAAGAGAGTTCACTATGTCAGTAACATATCAACTGCATTAAAGTTCCTGGAAACCAAAAAAGTAAGTTTTATATGCTTCATTCCTGATAAAATTCTTCATATACACTTGTTGATTAAACCAGTAATATTTACACTGTGGTGAAACCTACTTGCTGTTTACAGTGTAGCATTATTTAGATAAACCACATGCACATTTAAGAGATATTTCTATATAAATGAAGATTACTTGGCACTGTTTGAAAAAGTAGTGCAGATATATTTAACTCAGTGAAAATTCTATTTGATTTTATTGTTTTAATTTTTGTAGATCAAACTTGTAAATATAAACGTTTCGGACATAGCAGATGGCAAACCATCCATTGTGTTGGGTTTGATATGGACCATTATTCTATACTTCCAGGTAAGTTCTATACATAATATGTTTAGTCACATTCTCGGTTTATATAAATACAGGGCTTCCTGTGAGTAACTCTAACACATTCTACCAATATTGTACACAAGTTGGTGTGGACAGTTGTTCGAAGGTCTCTATATAGTTGGTGCTATGTCACTGGCCGATACTAACTATAGAACATTGTTTGTTCCTGTGGACCATTGTTTGTTCCTGTGGACCATTGTTTGTTCTGCTGTATTGTATTAACTAGAGCGGTGATGTTAAAAGTATTTGTGTATTATGGTGTTGATATTTCTCCAGGTTATGTTAGCTCTGTAGTAATCCTTAATACAACTATTTATCTCGTTTCTGATGTGGTTTTATCATGTGTGTATGTGACCGCCTAATGCTATCAATAATTAATGCAAATATTTTTATAATAGACCAGTATTCTCGGATTGATTCAAAAATAGAATAAATTATTAAAATCTGTTTGTGTTAGGTCAGAGCAAACAATATCAAGAAAAACAGAGGATATTGCACTATATGAGAAAGATTTAAATTGTTAGTTGTTATGTCTGTGAAGAACAATTCATCTTGCATTAGTAAATATCAATACTGCTTGGTGTGTGAAACATTCAAAACAATTGTGTTTTGAATTTGTAATTTAATAAATAAAAGAGAGTATTCCATATGCAATCAATATTTCCTCTGTTTGAAGAGGAAATTTGACTTGGATTATCTTTAATAGCTTGTAAATTATAAGTGGCTTTAAAAGACACAGCAACTTAACCCTATTTAGTACCACTGTTGTATTGTCAAGTTGAACAACAAGTACCTGAAATCATCTTGACCTTTGTATACAGTCTACTTGAACTATGTTATATTTACTGTTCTGAAAAGTGAATGTTTTCTTAGTAAACAAAAACTACTATAGTGCCACACATTCCTGCGGCACCCTCTCTGTTGTAAAGTGACAGTGCTGAAGTACGTTACAGGACCGTTCTACCTACTTCACATTAAAGTCTGTGTGGTTATTAAATCCTTTAAACACAGAAAGACATACTACAAAGAAAAGACACAGAATATATTTCTGAAACCAGTTATGATATTGTCAGTAATATAATATTTTTTTGAATGTCATGATATACAAATTAATTCTCTACTGTTTAATAAGATAATTTTCTAATAATATACCCACTCTATAGGAAAGCGAGTAACTACTTTTACCCCTCATCATTTAATTGTTTTAAGAATATTTTTGCTTCTACAATGTATTTAAACAGTCTTG
>JAUMGZ010199969.1:0-12491 GCA_032359645.1 Pododesmus macrochisma | reverse complement strand
CAATACTACTAAATATAGAGCAATACTACTAAATATAGAGCAATACTACTAAATATAGAGCAATACTACTAAATATAAAGCAATACTACTAAATATAGAGCAATACTACTAAATATAGAGCAATACTACTAAATATAGAGCAATACTACTAAATATAGAGCAAAACTACTAAATATAGAGCAATACTACTAAAACAAAAATTCCCTGAAATTACAGAGAAATCACCTAAGTTTTAAGAACATTGCCCACAATTCACAATTTTTTGTAAGCCAGGTGAGTCAGTGAACTGATGAGTGTCTTCATTTGTTTATTACTTTCTGTCTATCAGGACACAGTATTGCTGATAAATCTTTGTTGTAGAAGCACTATTATTGTTTACTTATGAACCACAGACAGCTATAGCATGCAATATAATGTCAATGAACTGGTTCAGTAAATACTTATAAAGCCTGTACGTCATCTACACAATGTTTACTGGACATCTCTGAGACCAGCTAGGAGTATCTAACCTCTCATTCTTGTGTGAATATCGACTACATGGAGTTACAATTTTGGTTTCAATGTGTACAATGGCAATAACCCTGAATCCTGCATTAAAGGACATTCTTTACAACCAAGGGTTACTGAACTCTTACTAGCTGTCTCACTGAGATTTTTACTTCTGAACGACAATTTAAGTCCTAGAAAAAAACATCTTTATCTCAACAGATCTATATAATGACCGTTATACATTAATCTTGTAATTGAATACATTTCCTCCATAAATTAATTTACTACATATATCTGTTGTTGTACACTCTTCATCTATCTGACAAAGCAATTCAACATATACTCTTATACAATGGTATTAGGTCTCTCTCAACAGAGTACCTACAAGGTCACAGGCAGCAAATCATACATGGTCTACCACTGATGGTCAAAAATCAATCATATACATACTGGAAAATTAATACGATATGATACCAGTAAACAATAAATTTGTCGAAAAATACCATAAAAATTCAATCGCCTACCATCTCTGCTAGCCAAGGGTTACGATCTGCTATGCTATGCTTTAAAATCCAACAAGAGTAGCAGATAGTAACCCTTGACTATGGAAGATGGCCTCTATAACTGAAACTACATGTAGTTTATATAGTTAATATGCATTTATTGGATTACTTGTGCATTAGAAGTAAGGGCCACAACTCAAAAGTTCAGTCAAATTTGGCATAAAAAATTGCATTTTTAATGAATTGCTGAATTTTGTATATTTTGAATGTATACATGATTTTGCATATACCAGTTAAGGCCATGCAGACAGAAAAATTGATGGTTTTTGTTTTTCGGAATCGCTGCCTGCTTTTTTACTTGATTAGAAATGGATTTTTTTTGAAAATCAGGAATTTTGCCTGTTGTATTTTGTATTTAGTCACTAATTTAGCTCATTATTATTTTAGCCTTTTAGCACTCCTACATAACTTTTGTTTTGCTTTTGAGCCCAATGTATTATTCTCAATGAATGTAACAAAACATGCACAAAGATACCTCAAAGATGCTGTCCATATTACCGGTTTGACAATAACTAAGAGATAATTTTATGAAGCTATAGAGTTTTCAACAAAGCCAGTATCATAAACCAACAAGCTATAAATCTGTATGCATATAACTATTTCAGATGTTGTTATACTTATTTTATTTCAAAGTATCTGTTTTTTAGTTCCTTTATATTATTTATGAGGATAAATTTTTATAAGATAATGCAACTGAACTAGTTTTTTCTCTTTTTTAATGACACTTATATGAATTTTTAATGACTTTACCCCCAATTACATGGCTTAATTTCCTTCTTTCTTCACCTACTTGTAATTTTGTACTGCTATAATGCCAATTTATTGAGAAATGTAGCTGTTAGAAGGTTTATAATGTCTTTTTATTCTACTGATTCATTATTAATGATTGCTTGCATTGTAATTTAAAACTAAATCTTGTCCAAAACCTTCATTTGGTCTCAAGCCAAATAGAGGGATGAAAGATGTTCGCACATTCCCTATGGGATCTGTATCTGCAGGCCACCTTGATGGCCCTAGGTCAGCACACAAATGTATTCATGATACCCATTTCATGCAAAACATTAATAGAAGAATCCCAATGCATATAGGTACTATATAGACATAGTTAATATCTGTAAAGATCTGCTATATTACCTTCCCCTTTGCTACAAAAGTGGTCATAAAGTTACAACATACAGCCTTTATGTGTGGATAGGGGATTTAGGCAGTTAAATAAAAAAATTGTTATATAATCCATATTAAAAGGTAAATTTACCCATGAAAACCAAAGAGTTTTCTAGCTTTGACGGGTGAAGCTATGTACAGAGAGCAATATCTTTCACCTAAGCATGATATTGTGCAATAAGGGAACAGAACTGAACCACAAGCTCTTTTTATTTAATGTCATACATGTAATTAATTGCTGAAACCAAAATCATGATCAGTAAATATCAAACATTTGCAACTGTAGTGTATATGAATGAGAAATCTTCACTTGATCCTAATTTACCAAATCTATTTGTTCTAACTAGAGCTCTACATGTCGAAACAGGGCACCGCCAAGATGGCCTGGACAGTAAGGAATAGAGCTTTGTTTTTGGAACATATGTCTCCCCTTATTAGGCAATATTCGTATTAGCTGGTTTTTACGACCTGAACAATATGTTACTGAAAAGTTTGCACATATTTGACCTCTGACTTTGAAGTTAATGTCACAGTGCCTGAATTACAAGTTTCATCAAGATATCTTTAAAAGTTTCGGCCTGGACAAGATGTTACTGATAGGTTTGCACTTATTTGACCTTTGATCTTGAAGAAGGTCAAGGTCACAGTGCCCTAAACTCAGTGTGCTGTACATCTTCTGTTGGTAATGCAGGTATACTGCACGTTTCATCAAGATATCTTTAATGATTAAAAAGTTATGGCCTGGACAAGATGATACTGAAAAGTTTACACTTATTTGACCTTTGACCTTGAGGTCAAGGTCATCGTGTCCTAATTACATTGCACTGCACATCCTCTGTTAGTGATACAGGTATACTGCAAATTTTATCAGGTATCTTTAATGGTTTAAAAGTTATGGCCCGGATAAGAAATTATTAGAAGAAGAAGTTGAAGAAGGAGAACCAGAAGAACCAGGGGTAAGACAATATGTCTCCCTTCATTCCAAGGGGAGACAAAGTAAACTACATAACAGTACTTTAGCTGAATAACAGACAATAAATGAGAATTCCTTCATTCCATTGACAATGGTATAAATTTTACATGTATCCCTAGATGATGTACTGTAGATGCATTTTTGACACATATGACCAAGGTGTAGCTTAATCATTATCAAATAAACACCTGACTGTATTCTATAATGCATTTGAGAGTACTTTAACAAGAGGCCCATAGGATCATAAAATCCATCTGGATGAAATAAGCCTCCAAGTAATTTTTTGGCATTTGAACACTTTTGACAAATTTTTCCCATTTGGGCCCCCAAAGTGGTTCCCCTGGAAAATGAGCCCATCATTTGAACAAATCAGAACCCCCTTCCCTAGGGATACTTCCTACCAAGTTTGTATGAAATGGGTCCAAGAAAATGTGAAAAGTTAACATATTTGCTGTAACTATAGTGTTGAACTTTGACCTCAAAATACATCACCTTATTTTTTACCCCAGATCTAGAGTCACATCTTGAACACACTCATTCTCTAAAGTTATTATGTACTGAAGCATAAGCTCTTGGCCAAATCTTAAGTTAATAAGAAGATTTTTGAAATTTTGTCAAATTTTCCCCCCTTTTGGCCCACCAATTAACTGACACCCCCTGGGGACTGAGCCCCATCATTTAAACAAATCTGAAACCTTTTTCACCCAGGGATGCTATCTACCAAGTATGGATGAAATAAATCCAGTAGTTTTCGACAAGAAGTCAAAAATGTGAAATGATAACATATTTGCTTTTGTCTTGAACTTTGACCCTAAAACAAATAGCCTCATTTCGACCCCAGAGTCATGCCTTGAACAAACTTTGCTCCCCATGCCTTAAAGTAACTACATACCAAAGTATTAAGCTCTATAGGCCTTCTGGTTTATAAAAAGATTTTTGAAATTTTGTCAAATTTTCCCCCTTTTGTCCCTCCCTTGAGGCTGAGCCCCTTCATTTGAACAAATCTTAATCCCCTTCCCATAGGAATACTTCTGATTAAGTTTGGATGCAATAGGTCCAGTGGTTTTGGAGAAGAAGTCAAAAATGTGATAAAGTTTATGACAGACTGATGACGAACAACAGGATTTGTATGAGAAAAGTCCACCTTGGATCTTTGGTCCAGATGGACTAAAATTGTTGGATGAAGGAACGATCCTTGAACACTAATACAATGAAATACTTTCTGACATATCCTGTACACATGCAGTCCTATAAACAGTAGGGAAAGTTGTTTTAATTATTCATAGAAAATGTTAATAAGGCTATGCAAAAATCCATTAAACTTGATGTTTATATAATTTTACCAAAACTAGCAAATCAAACAGAAAGACTGAATATAGAATTGGTCCAGGACAAAACAATATTCTAAGTTCATATGTGATTTGTTCAGGATGAATGTAAAAGGCTGAGATTTGTTCATGACAATACAAACATAAAGCTTTCATGTGATAAATTTGTCAACAACCTTTATGTCATGTTTGAGGTTTGTCCAAGACAACATCCAACACAAAGCATATGTGTACCGACCCCTCCCCCAACCAACCAATGTAGTAAGTAGACTGTTAGTTGGGTTCAAATATATACAGTTATTAAAAGACCAATGAAACTACATGAACTTTTTTTTTTAATTTAAAGCAATTGAGAATTTGTGTTTGCAATTAAAGAATTGCTGTGATTATACGATGTAAGTTATAAATTTTAAAAAATTTTAAATTGAATAATCCTAATCTCTACCGGCATTCACTTTATTCACTTATTTACTGAAAATCCAGCATTACATATGGCAGGGGCTGATATATTAACAAGACATATACAATTTAACAACGATTATATTAGATTATATTTAACATTTACTAATCACACTGATCTGTGTGTATCATAGGGCAGATTTATTGTTGTTGTAAGAACAAGCGACCCATGGGGCCTTAACATCCATCTGGTTGAAATAAACCAAAAACTAAATATTTGCATTTGAATACTATTGACCCCAGGGTCATGCCTTAAACAAACTTGGTTCTCCATGCCCTTAAGTTATTACATAACAAAGCAGTAAGCATTACAGTAAGTTTACAAGACTATTTTTGAAATTTTGTTAAAAATGTTCCCCCATTTTGGCCCCAAATAAGGTGCCCCCTGGGGGGCCTTAACCCTTCACTTGAACAAATCTGAACCCCCTTCCCCTAGGGATGCCTTCAACCAAGTCTGTGTGGAATTGGTTCAATAGTTTTGGACAAGTAGTTGAAAATGTGAAAAGTTAACACATTTGCAATAGTGTTGAACTTTAACCCAAAAATACGTAACCCATTTTTGACCCAAGGGCCATGCCTTGAACAAACTTGGTTCTCCATGCCCTAAAGGTACTACATACCAACACAATTAAGCTCTAGGCTTTCTAGATTATCAGGAGAAGATTTTAGAAATTTTAAAACATTTTCCCCCTTTTGTCCCCCGAGTGGAGCCCCTTTGGGGCCAAGCCCCTTCATTTAAACAAATCTGAATCCCCTTCCCCTAAGGATATTTCCTACTAAGTTTTGAAGAAATAGGTCCAGTGGTTTAGGACAAGAAGTTGAAAATGTGAAAAGCTAACATATTTGCTATAAATAGTGTTGAACTTTGACCAAAAAACACATAACCTATTTTTGACCCCAGGGT
This sequence comes from Pododesmus macrochisma, assembly GCA_032359645.1. Taxonomy (NCBI): domain Eukaryota; kingdom Metazoa; phylum Mollusca; class Bivalvia; order Pectinida; family Anomiidae; genus Pododesmus; species Pododesmus macrochisma. Next base: position 6,611 of record JAUMGZ010199969.1, on the reverse strand, counting down.
CACACCTTGAACAAACTTATTTCTCCATGCCCTAAAGTTACTACATACCAAAACATTAAACTCTAGGCCTTCTAGTTTATTAGAAGATTTTTGAAGTTTTGTCGAATTTTCCCCCTTTTGGCGCCCCCTGTAGGCCTAGCCCCTTCATTTGAACAAATATGAATCCCCTTCCTCTGGGAATACTTCCTACCAAGTTTGAATAAAAATGTCCAGTTGTTCAGGAGAAGAAGTCGAAAAATGTCAAAAGTTAAAGACGACGGACGGACGAAGGACAGGATTTGTGTGAGAAAAGTCCACCCCTTGGACCTTTTGTTCAGATGGTCTAAAAAGTAAATATAAAGTGAAGGACAGTTTAGCATAGTTCTATACAAATCACTTGCAAAGAGGAAATTAAGGTGATAACTACACTACATATCCAAAGCTAGTATTGTCATGTAATGATTACACTAAACTTGATTTTTCATTGATCATACTTAACTATTTTTCAGTGGTCACACTTAATTTGATCTTTCAGCCATCACTCTTAATTTTCCAATGATTATGCTTAACTTGATTTTACAGAGAATTATTGACGGAATGAAAGAAAGCCTGGACAGGTCAAACCAGATACAACACTCACTGAAGAACTATGAAGCAAGGGATAGAAATATACAGGAGTCTAATTTTAACAGAGTTAACTGGCTTTCAGGAATTCATTTATTTGTTTTAATGTCTGTAGGTCTTACTCAAGTTTTACTCATTAGAAATTTATTTGACGACAAGAATAAAGTCCACCCGGTTATGAAGGTGAGAACATGATGATTCATGTTTTATAAGACAGTTGGTTGTGGGTGATTATGAGATTACAATCTACTTGTTAGTTATGGCTTAAATGAAGTATAAATTGTTATGATTAATGTTTTAAGTGAGTTGTTTGAATGCATGATGCATTTTAGAATTAAGTTTACCATAATGTAACAAAGTTTTGAATCAGAATAAATCATGAAGGAGCGAGCAACAAGGTTCATATTAAAGGCATGTTTATAATGAAAATACACAATTTATTTATTAATTTTAACAGAAACTGTGTTATACAATAAAGAATGAGAGTTTATAGTTTATAAACAGGAAATAAATTAATTGTCGTTTCAAAGACAGTGGTTTTTTACTGCCTTAACATTAATACCAACTTACATCTCTATATACTTTTAGACCCATTTTGTCTGAAAGAAGACATTATTTCAGTTTTGTCTGGATATATTTTATGATTTTTGCTAGTTCTTTTCAATTTTCTCTTTATTCTTTTCATTTTACAAATACAAAAGTTGGTTTGAGTTTTAGAGCAGCAGTATTAAGTGGTATCTACATTTGGTTATTCAGTATTTTTATTTACATCTCAAGTTTTTTTTTTGGATCAATTTTTATTCAAATTTCATTTAGTTTTCTTGGAGTCCTGTGAAGTAGTGTATTGTGTATTCAACAAATTAAGTACATGTATCAAACCTTTATATCGCCTGTTAAGTGGACTTATTCAAAAATCAATTATAACATGGAAATGTTTAAATGCATAGGTGCTGTGTTATATGCTTTTCAATTATCCAAACTACAGTTGTTAATGGCGCAAATACTGTGTCATATGTGTAAATGTACATACATAGTGCTAATCTGCTATGGACAGTTTAACAATTCTACATGATCAAATTTATCATATATTTCAGATTTTATTTGGTAGAAAATTAATATAATGGTAGCTGTGTAATGTTATTATATGCATGTGTTAAACATTAATCGTCACTGTTATACATGTACATGTAGCTGTGTGGCTGATATCTGTTGCTTGATTTAGAAGTGTTCTGGTTACTTGCACTTATGAGTCTGATGTTAAATTCTACTATGATTGATTTTAATTTTGGTAATAACTTTAAGGTTGTTACATGTGTATTACATGAGCATAAGGTAGAGGTCATGTTACTGGTATGTTTTATGTTTATTGGCTAGGACAAAAGGATCGGAAATGTCCTTGATTTGAAATTTAAGAACTGAACAAATATGGTTGGACAGTGAAGTATTCAATACTTTGATCTAGATGGCCACTCAAATTTACATTGATGCTTAGTTAATAAAATAAATGATTGCAGAGCAATTGAACAACTATCATTACATGTGTTAAGTAATTTAAACTTATACTCACAACCCAAAATATTGCTTATGGAAAAAGCTTTTGACCTGTTAGCTCTAGGTCTTGATTACTATATTATTACATGTATTTGATCAAATAGATATAGTTTAAAGTTTTAAGCTCCCCTGAGTCGCTCATCACTCTGCATCTGTTATAGTCTGTAATTACTTGTTGTTATTATTATCATTTATTAAGAAACTATTACAGATATATATACATGTACACGCACACAGGGTCTATACAATCAATTACTTGTACATCTCTTCATCATAGAATATCAAAATTCAGATATTTGTTGCATATTCTTATCTCGACAATTCCTGCATTGTATTTACAGCTTGTTTAAATTAAGTCAATCTTATTTAAATTCTTTCATTTATTATATATATATATATATATATTTGTGTATGTTTAACCTAATTAGAAATCAAACAATTACAATCAGCATTAGGAGATTACATCAGTACTATTTTTCTGTGTATAAGTATTGCCATGAATTTAATTCTGTCCAATTCTTGTTATAAACAACATAAATGGTTCAGTCTCTTTTCATTCATTAACTAGTAAACTTTTAACTATATCAACTTCTCAGAAGCCAAAAGTTTAAATTTATATAAATCTCTCAACCTAGATAGTCTTCTTTCTATCAATATGATCAGCATTAAATATAGAAATCATTTAAAAATGGTTAACATGATTAACTGTTACTGTTTGAAATGTTGCAGACATGATATATATATATAACACCCAGATATTTTGAATTGCATCGTCAAATCATCAAAAATGACAATTGTAAGTAAAACTTTAAGCTGGATAAAATTTTGTAAATGCCAGAAATGTTTTTACAATTACATTTTACATTGTAGTATAACATTGAGAATACTTGTATTTGAAAACTATCACAATTTTATGTTTAATTGATATTGTTGATGAATGTTCAAGGGATGACTCCTCTCTCACTATTGCTCCTGGTTTGAATAAACCATTGTGACTGCCATACAAAATGATGATAACATTTAACATGATTACATCTATTTGTTAAAAACTAGTGTCATATTTCATTGAAATGTTGTAGAAATTTATTGACTCCCGTTTACTTCAAAGTAGTTGTGCTGAAGTCTTCCAATTGTTCAAGCCTGTTTGCCTTGTTTATAGTTATAAAACATGTATAGAAACAAGTCATGAATGACCCTTTACTTGGACGCTAGTATGAACTACGCTTGTGTATTCTTAGAATTTTAAAATTGTTGACAAAGAATGATCTCAATCGCAAATATATGTTGAAAATTGTATTCTATTAAAAATGACAGTCTGTCTTTCAGGCAGAAGTAATGCACAAATTTAATATGATACCAAAACAAACTATATACCTCTGAATGATGACTCAAATTGAGATTTCTATAAAATGTCTAGAAAACGCATATTTCATTTTGTGGAACAGGCAGTTATAAACTTTGTCTGCTTAAGTTTTTTTATTCTTCATAATTTTATTTGGAAGTGCCAGAAAGACTTTTTCAAATGCCAAGATTGTGAGAATGTCTTATTGCATGTAACAAAGTTTACAGTTAAATTTTTATGATACTTTCAGCAACTGTTTGTGGAATTTAATCCACTTCACAATACTTTCAATATGCAACAAATTTTAAATGTAGTGAAAGCTATAACATAGTATGTTTATACAGGTAAAGAGAACAAGTAAACTAAAACTGTAATTCTCTAGTATAAGGTACTATTTCATCAAATAAATAATTCCAGAATCAGTTAGCAGAAACATTAACTAGATAATTCTAAGAAAACTTTACATATTGTCTGTTAATCTCATTTGAAAATTCAGCAGTTCCGACACAAAAAGCTCAATTTGTCAAATTACATAACATCACCATAATCATGCTATCTAGAACATTACAAATGTAGGTATTTATTCTTCATATTTAACCTTTGCTCATTATCTCGTCACATTATAATGAAAATTAGTCCCAATCAGTTATAAACACTAAACTGCTTTAACCCACAATGCTTACAGTAAACTAGACCCTGAATAAGTTTTCTGCAACCAAGGTAACTTAACTATTGATATCAGAATTCTTTTAAGATTTTAAAGCTTTAATAAATACATTTCATTGTCAAAATCTGCCTTTTGGACACCATTTTGTACTAGCCTAGTAAAGTTTTTTTTTAATGAAGGCTTTGAAGCAATGTCTCAATATTGATTTGATAACTTGTACCAGTATTCAGTGTTCGTTTTCATGCATTCATTATTTAATAGTCTTTGTATTTCATGTACCGGTACACTGTTGAGAAATCCAATGCTAAATCATTCAAGTATGGTTGAAATTAATGATTGTGTACTTGATGTAAAATTAAGTAGCAGTGCTTTGATGTTTTGTATTCTGTTTATTTATCGTTTGCACAAAGAGGCAGTTTTAACTAGTGTTATTTTATTAAAAAGTCACACATCTGTAGTCTTATGAATATACTTAAAATAAGTTATCACAAATTTTGTTCTATGAAATGAAGGTTTTCTATCACATTCAGAGATTTAAACTATTTTTTTTACGCAATTTAAATCTTTATTCGAGTAAATTCTTCAGTGCTTTTTACAGTGCCCTTGATCTTACATAACATGTATTTTATCTTCTACGTATTTACACTCATATAATTAACAGGTTTCTTGTAAGTTTTTGTTGTAGCCTTATGTATGTTATTAAGTTGTTACTGACATATATTTTGATATAATCTTTTCAACTGTCTTTGACATTTTATTTCTGAGCTGTATGTGTATTGGAAACTCTAAGTAAAGAACATTTTTTTTAATTTTGTTTTGCTGACCTATCTATGCAACCATATATTATATTATAAAGATTCCATTGAGGTGGAACCCTTTGTTACAAATGAAACGGTGATTATGAAAAATAAAAGATAAAGACTTTAATATTTTGTTATGTTTTTATTTTAGATCTGTATACATGACATTGAAATCAGTTCAAAACTTGTTAACAGTGAATCTTACTCACACATCAATTTTAGTACCATATGATATGAAGTGAAAATAACTTTTAAATATGTATTTGAAAAAAAGTGGATTGCAGAACTGTGATTTGACAAAACGAGAGATAAGCACATCTTATATTAAGCGAGGTTTGATTTTGAAGTTTCAATGATGTACGGTACAGTACAACACATCTCACTGTTACCATACTGAATAACACATGGTAACATTACTTGCTTTCTTTCTGCCCTTAATGTTCCATCTAACATATACCCACAACAGGGTTCAGCACATTCACACAAAAAATGTGAAATCTGCAGTTTGTGTTTTTTTATTTGATTTGCAAATAAAAAATTTGTATTAAAAGCAATCCAAGTTAATACGTAGATTATATACGGGTATGTATCATCCAACCAAAGACCAAAAATAGGCAGTCTTCTTTCTCCCTGGTCATTCATGCAATATCAAATGGTAGCATACGGTCTTGTTGGTTCTGTTAATGTGTCGGCATAATGAGACAAAGTTTAATATTAGGTCTCTTTAAAATCAGTTTGGTATTTCCAGAGAGAAAATACTTAAAGTTGACCTTAATTTACAGTGTGATAAGCAGACACCACCCTAATTTTATTTGAAATGTGTAAGACAGTTGTTTAGCTCCCAAATGACAAACAAGTAAAAGCAAATTGATAGGTTCACAATTCAGATATTAAATTCTGCATGTAAGCATATTTTTTGTGTTGTGTATATCAAAACTTGACTGATGACCTTGACTTGTTCCCATCATCATATGCAACCCCTAGGTAATTACTTATTATTGTTATGATGAACAACCCTAGTGAGTTTGATGCAATAGTATAAACACGAAGTTTTTTTTTTAACTTTAACCAAGTGCTCTATGACATTAGACATCAATCTCTGCAACACTAAGATGGCTTCCTTAGATAATGACAAAACACTGTTGTAAGTTTTCCAACATTCTTTTAATTATCTAAAAAGATGTTCATTTTTTAAAAACTTGAACCATGGCACATCTATATATAAGTGTGATAAAACTTAAACCAAGTGCCTTGTGACTTTGACCTTTCTCGTTCATCCTCTTAAAACACTTATATATATATATAATTAGGCAGCTTACTTTGGTAATGACAAACTTTAATTTGGGTTTGGGGTCATTAAAAATAATCCAGGAAGATATTCATTTTTAACCTTGTAGCAAGTTTGATAACATTTCACTTCAAAAAAGTAAAGTTATTCATGTTTTAAAAAACCTTAACCTTAAATAAGAGAAAAAATTACTTCTCTTTGATACATCACAATCTTACACAATATAAGGTTAGATTTTTTAAAAAACCATAATTAACCATAACATTTATTGAATTTAATGTAATTAAATCTGTAAATAAATATCAAGAGTTTTAACAATTGAGTTTATTCCTGCGTCCAGTAATATCACCAAGAATTGAT
>JAUMGZ010199958.1:0-12605 GCA_032359645.1 Pododesmus macrochisma | reverse complement strand
ACAGACAGACGGACGGACGACTGACTGACTATTGATAGAATGACTGCTTGACTTACTAACAATTAATAATGGGGGTGTCGAAATGTATATCAGTCAATCACATAAATTTAGAATACGGGCAAGTATGAAGCCAATATACAATTTGTGAACTTTACACATTTTTGACTTCTTTTCTCAAAAAGTTTACCCAATTTCATCCAAACGTCCAAGAAGGTACCCCTATGGGAGGGTATCAGATTTGTATACATGAAAGTGTTCGGCCCCCAGGGTCGCCACGAGAGTGGCCCAAATGGAAAAATTTGACAAAATATCAAAAATCTTTTTCTAATATACTAGAAGGCATAGAGCTTAATACCTTGGTATGTAGTAACTTTAGGGCATGGAGAACAAAGTTTGTTCAAGGGATGGCCCTTGGGTCAAAAATAGGTTATGTTTTTGGGGTCAAAGTTCAATACTGAATATATAGCAAATATGTTAACTTTCCACATTTTTGACTTCATTTCCAAAACAGCTGGACTAACTTCATCCAAACTTGGAAGAAGGCATCCCAAGGGAAAAAGCTTCATATTTGTTCAAATAATAGGGTTCGACCCCAGGGGCGCCACTAGAGGGACCCAAATGGGGAAAATTTGACAACATTTCAAAAATCTTCTGATAAACTAGATGGCTTAGAGCCTAATGCTTTGGTATGTAGTAACTTTAGGGCATGGAGAACCAATATTGTTCAAGGGGTGACCCTTGGGTCAAAAATAGGTTACGTTTTTATACGGGTCAAAATTCAACACTGTAGCTATAGCAAATATGTTTTTAGTCCATCTGGACCAACGGTCGAAAGTGGAATTCTCTAATACAAATTCCGTCCGTCGTTCGTTCGTCATAAATTTTTCATATTTTCGACTTCTTCTCTAAACTCCTAGATCAATTTCATCTGTACTTTGAAGGAAGTATCCCTAGGGGAAGGGGGTTCAGATTTGTTCAAATAAAAGGGATTAGCCCACATACAGGGGGTCTCCATTAGGGGCCAAAAGGGGGGAAATGTGTTAAAACTTCAAAAATCTTCTTCTAATAAACTAGATGGCTTTGAGCTTAAAGTTTTGGTATGTAGCAACTTTAGGGCATGGAGAACCAAGTTTGTTCAAGGCGTGACCCTTGGGTCAAAAATATATTACGCGTTTTGGGTCAAAGTTCAACACTATAGCAAATATGTTAACTTTTATTACTGGACCAATTTCATCCAAACTTGGTAGATGTCATCCCTTTGGGAAGAAGGTTCAGATTTGTTCAAATGACGGGGTTAGGTACCCAGGGAGGGTCACTTGGGGGCCCAAATGGGGAAAACTTTATAAAATTTCAAAAATCTTCTTATAAACTAGAAGGCCTAGAGCCTTATGCTTTGGTTTATAGTAACTTTTGGGCATGAAGAACCAAATTTGGTTCTAGGCGTTACCCTCGGGTCAAAAATGTTCCGCATTCTATAGTTAGACACTATATATATAGCAAAATATGATACTTTTTCACATTTTCGACTTCTTGTCCAACACTACTGGACTAATTTCATCAAAACTTGGTAGATGTCATCCTTAGGGGAAAGGGGTTCATATTTGTTTAAATGACGGGGCTCAGTACCCAGGGAGGGTCACTTGGGTGCCCAAATGGGAACAATTTGATAAAATTTCAAAAAAGCTTCTTATAAACTAGAAGGCCTAGTGCTTAATACTTTGGTTTAAAGTAACTTGAGGGCATGGAGAACCAAATTTTTTCAAGGCATAACCATATGGTCAAAAGTTTTCAAATGCCAAAAGTTTACATATAGGCCCATTTAACCCAGATGGACGTTGAGGCCTAATGAACCTCTTGTTTCAATAGCTAATTTATCTCTAATCATAACACTGAAATTTTATTAATGAATACATTAATCTCTGACAAACAGAGTTTACACCGTCGGAGTACCCAGTGCTGATAGTCATCTAAAAACAGCTATAAAATAATAACTTCAATATAATCTACAAATAATATTATATATTCATGTGAAAATTGTCATGTACACTGTAGAAGATGAATAATAAGAGATAACATTTCAAGTGATATTAAATTTTTATGAAATCAGTTTGTAAATTTACATGAACAAATTTCAATGTGAGTTTTATAAATCTCCTAATCTCATGGGAAATAGAAAACAAATTCAGATTCTGTTTTTCATTCTTAAATGACATAATATAGCTTTACAATAAGGAAAGTAATAATTTATTTTATGAAGAAGCAACAAATTTTGAATCATTAACTTTCCTGCATCATATGTTGGTGTCATAGAAATAATACAATACAACATTCAGTCGATCCAAAGCAAAGTATAATTAAAATGTTTTACACTGATTGCAACACTTCATCCATTATATGAATTGTGCAGGACTTGTTATAAAGATGAGATGCACCTTTATACTGATATCATGGTACAATTTCCTGTGTTGGGCATCTAAGCTCGGTTCTTTCCCATTATCAATCTCCACATAGACTTTTAAGTGATGACAATAGCAAATGGCTTAGCGATACTGGGATAAAAGTTTTGTCAAGGCACAGCAGCATGTCAAAACTAGTTAGGTAATAAAAATAGTTTAAAAATTCATAATTGTGTTTAGTCCATCTGGACCGTAAACTTTTCCCATTTTCGACTTCTTGACCAAAACCACTGGACCAATTTCATCCAAACTTGGTAAGAAGCATCCCTAGGGGAAGGGAATTCAGATATGTTTAAACAAAAGGGCTCGACCCCTAGGGGGCCAAAAGTGGGAAAAATTTGATTAAACTTCAAAAATCTTCTTCTTATAAACCAGAAGACCTAGAATTAAATACTTTGATATAAAGCAATTTTAGGACATAGAGAACCAAGTTTGTTCAAGGCCTGACCCTGGGGTCAAAAATAGGTTACATGTTTTGGGGTCAAAGTTCATCACTATAGCAAATATGTTAACTTTTCACATTTTCAACTTCTTTAAAAAAAAAAAAACTAAACCCATTTCAATTAAACTTGGGAGAAAGTATCCCTAGGGGAAGGGGGTTCAGATTTGTTCAAAAAGGCTCAGCCCCTCGGGTGTGCAATTTGGGGTCAAAAATGGGGAAAATTTCAAATAATTTAAAAAAAATTCTTCTTATAAATGTGATGGCCTAGAACCTTATGTTTTGGTGTGGTAACCTTTAGGGCATGGAAACCAAGTTTGTTCAAGGCGTGAACCTGGGGTCAAAAATAGGCTACACATTTTGGGGTCAAAGTTCAACACTAGCAAATATGTTAACTTTTCACATTTTTGAATTATTCTCCAAAACAACTAGACCAATTTAATCCAAACATGGGGGAAATATCCCTAGGGGAAGGGGGTGCATATTTGATCAAATAAGGGGGCTTTCAAAATTTTCTTCTTATAACTAGATGGCCTAGAACTTTGGTATGTAGTAACTTTAGGGCATAGAGAACAAAGTTTGCTCAAGCTTGACCTTGCATATGGGAGCAAAAGTAATCAAATGGAAAAAATTTACTCATCAGCCTATTTCTACCAGATGGACGTTAAGGCCCAATGGGCCTCTTGTTTAAAATAGGGAATTGAACCAAAAACTGTGTCTTATCAAATATTTCCATGATTATTTAATTTCTTACCAAAACAAATTGTTCAACTCGGCCTTGTAGAACTATTTATAGATCTAAATAAGTTTAAATTCATTTCTATCAAGAGATTTTGTATAGTAAAAGTATTTAAAAATAAAATTCAGAAAATTGTAGTTCTAACATTGTAACATGTATATAATATTATATTACTGGGAGTCTCAACTGTCAATAAACAATCTGCTATCTCTTTATGGAGAAGTGTCTTCAAACTTTTACGTCAATGTCTTGGAGCCATTACTCAGAACACCACTAAATTTTCTGTTCTCCAAAAAAACGTCTTGAAAACTAGAATGAATAATTTAAGCATATGCTTGCACAAGATTATGCTGTCATGTGAACAAACATTAGTATTGTATTTTTGTCTGACTAATCGTATTTATGCTTTCCAACAGATATTGGAAGTCTGTTTTAACTTGTTTCCATGAATAAATCATGGGGCTACAACAGTCTGTACACTTGGGTCTTTAAATAGTTCTTTAAGGAGTGGCTCTCAGAACAAATGCCAATTAACCTTTGACATATAAAATAACTTTTACTGGTAAAACTTAAGTGTAATATTAAATCAGCAAAAATAATCACCAAAAACCAATTATAGGATAAGTTTAAAGTTGAATTTTTTTTGTCTGTTTTAAAGCTCCAATAGCAAAGTTTTCATGAAATTGTATTAATAAAGGTTATCTTTGATTTTGGTACAAATTTATGATTTTTTGTTGAATTATTTTGTTAGGTACATATTCACACTGGTTGCGTTATATACTGAATATTCTTTGGACTTTTTTCTGTGTTGTTCAGAATGGTGAGGTGTTTGCTTCTTACCAGTACCAGTAGTTATCAGTGTAAGGGTAGTTGTGATTCCTTTTTAGTAAGCAGTGTATGGGTAGTTGTGATTGCTTCTTAGTTATCAGTGTATGGGCAGTAGTTGTGATTGCTTCTTAGTTATCAGTGTATGGGCAGTAGTTGTGATTGCTTCTTAGTTATCAGTGTATGGGTAGTTGTGATTGCTTCTTAGTTATCATTGTATGGGTAGTTATGATTGCTTCTTAGTTATCAGTGTATGGGTAGTTGTGATTGCTTTTTAGTAGGCAGTGTATGAGTAGTTGTGATTGCTTCTTAGTTATCATTGTATTGGTAGTTGTGATTAGGTCTTAGTTATCAGTGTATGGGTAGTTGTGATTACGTCTTAGTTATCAGTGTATGGCTAGTTGTGATTAATATATACATCTCTAATGAAGAAAAGTCACAACAAGGTTTTTATGGTTTTTAATTTGACGGCTGTAATGCCTCTCTGAGTGGTAGTTACAGAGAATTTTTTTTAATAAATTACATAATGCCATCTTAATTAAGTTAAGTAGATTTGGACAATGAATGTATAAAGTAAATGCCCAATTCAAGAGCTCCATTGTGGTCCCACTCACTGTTAATTTGTTTATGGCAGACATTGTCTTCTATGGCATTGATAAACCATTAGGGAATAATACTTGCTGTAGGATGTAAGTTGGACATTCAATTGATTAACTGATCTAGAGTGATGGAGCTTAATCATATTTTAGCAGGAACAACTAGTGGCTTAAAGAAACAATTAGAATGTAATCTTTCATATTGTGCAGCTATAACATCACTGTTGCACAAACATTCCTGTTGTCTTTATTAGAAACATGATTTTATTGAAGTTCTGCTCGTGAGGTTTTATACTCATGCATACTTAATCAGTTTTCTGTAAATGTTTTTGCTGCTGATGTTTCAACTCAACAACATTGCAATTTCCATTATCATTTCAATACTGTACAGCAGTCTAATTGCATATTGATATTCCTTTGATGTAGAGTTTTATGCTCAAAGAAATAAAATTGCTAAGATGTTGTGGCAATATATTGTGCACTTTTATCCTTGGTAGAGCATTCGCTTCGTAATCCGGTATGCAGGGGTTAGAATCCTGGACATGTCAAACCTAAGACGTTAGAAATAGGGAATCTTCTCATTCCCTGCTTAATCTTCTCATTCCCTGCTTAATCTTCTCATTCCCTGCTTAATCTTCTCACTCCCTGCTTTGTGCTGAGCAATTCAGGTAGGAGAAGGACTGGTTGGCTTGGTGTCAGGGTAATGTGACCAAGTAAAGTATCATGTCAACGTGTATGCGGCATGATATTTTAGTGAGACAACACTATAAATTCACCATCAGTGCGCACTGTCACAAGCAGACACCATCACAATATGACCTAGACATGAATTGAAGGGATGTTAAACCCTAATAATGAACAAACTGAAAATTTAGCGTAACACCATTTTGGCTATAATATTCTTTTTTGTATCAATATTAAAAAAATTAGGGTGTGAATATTTATGTAATTGCTTTTGAAGAGGCTTCTGAAACATTCAGAACATTATAGCAAAAGGCCCTTCCTCATAGACAAGCTTAAATGAAGTTCTTTCATATACTCTATAGAAAGTTTAAGTAGAAATACGCATATATGATTTTCACTAAATTGAACTGTTGTTAACGATCATGAAAGTTAGAGAGTATAAGAATGCTTGAAAATTGAAATGATTATAACCACTGGTGTTTTTAGTACATCTGGACTGAAATGATTATAACCACTGGTGTTTTTAGTACATCTGGACTGAAATGATTATAACCGCTGGTGTTTTTAGTACATCTGGACTGAAATGATTATAACCGCTGGTGTTTTTAGTACATCTGGTGTTTTTAGTACATCTGGACTCAAGGTGGACTTTTCTCATATAAATCCTGTGTGATGTGCGGCTTCCCGGGGTGCTGTGTCCATCATCATTTGTTGTTAACTTTTTACATTTTTGACTTCCTCTCCAAAACCACTGGACAAAGTTCATCCAAACTTGGGAGGAAGTATCCCTTGGGAAATTGGATTTAGATTTGTTCAAATGAATTCAGAAGGGGTATGGCTCCTAGGGGGCATCACTAGGGGGCCAAAAGAGGGAAAATACAACAAAACTAAAAAAACTTCTTCTTATAAACTTGATAGCCTAGAGCTTATTGCCTTGGTTTGTAGTAATTTTAGGGCATGGAGAAACAAAGTTTGTTCAAGGTGTGACCCTGGTGTCAAAAATAGGTTATGCGTTTTTGGGTTGAAGTTCAACATGTATATATACTTATATATACTTACAAATATGTTAACTTTTCACATTTTTGACAAATGGACCAATTTCATTTAAACTTGGTAGAAGGCATCCTGGGGGAATGGGGGGTCAAAATGTTCAAGTTAAAGGGATAAGTCCCCAGGGCGCTTTTTGGGGTGCCCAAATGGGGATAGCTTGACAATTTTTATTTTTTAAAAAATCTTATAATCTAGAAGGCCTTGTGCTTAATGCTTTAGTAAATAGTAAGTATAGGGCTTGGAGAACCAAGTTTGTTCAAAACATATGACTCTGAGGTCAAAAGTATTCAAATGCCAAAAATTAATTTACAGGTCTATTTCACCCAGATGGATTTTAAGGCCGAATGTGCCTCCTGTTTCCTTGTTTTCTTGGCAGCTCTACTGATACTAGTTGTTGTATTAACATTTATGGTTGTGTTGATGATCAAAACTTTTTTGATGTGTGAGAATATGGGACACCATCTTGTGGTCCTTTATCTGATTTTCACTAAGAGCAGTCATTTATGCACATTGCTCGAACACAGTGCAAAGAAATATGTAGTCTTATGTAGGGGCATGGAGAACCATGCAAGTTTGATCAAAGTGTGACCCTTAGCCAAAATAGAATGTGCACATATGGTAACTTTTCACATTTTTGATTGCTTCTCCAATACCATTGCCTAATGTCAACTAAACTTAGTAGGAAACATACTTTAGGAAAAGGGATTCAGATTTGTTCAAATGATGGGGCTTGCCCCTAGGCACAACTCCACCCCACTCACCTTCATGCCAGAGGACACAACAATAAGAATAATTTTACATTTCAAAAATTGTTTTCATATTAACTAGATCTATAAGTCCTTGATTTATATGCTTACATATGTAGTATCTTTAAGGCATAGAGAAACAAGTTTGTTCAAGGTGTGACCCTGAGGTCAAAGATAGGTTACACCTTCTGTGGTCAGTAAAGTTCAAGCAACACTATAACAAATATGTCACCTGTACAAGTGCTTTACTTCTCCACATCACTAGACCAGTTACATCCAAACGTAGTAGGAGACATTCTTTGGAGAAGGACACAGATCTGTTGAAATAGTATAACTCAAGGGGATTGACAATGTTTATATCTCAAACTAATCAAGTACCAAATGGAATTATGTTGCTGTTTCAATCAGATTTATGTTGAGGCCCAACTGTTTCTTAACTTACAGAACTGCTTCCCTATGTTGAGGCCCAACTGTTTCTTAACTTACAGAACTGCATCCCTATGTTGAGGCCCACTTGTTTCTTAACTTACAGAACTGCTTCCCTATGTTGAGGCCCACTTGTTTCTTAACTACCAGAACTGCTTCCCTATGTTGAGGCCCACTTGTTTCTTAACTTACAGCACTGCTTCCCTATGTTGTGGCCCAACTGTTTCTTAACTTACAGAACTGCTTCCCTATGTTGAGGCCCACTTGTTTCTTAACTTACAGCACTGCTTCCCTATGTTGAGGCCCAACTGTTTCTTAACTTACAGAACTGCTTCCCTTTGGTCAATTATGCCTGTTAAAAAGATGCACTTTTTTTATGAGCAATAAATTTATTAGTACTGTAATCATTCAGAAACTGTATTGATACAGATGAATGGTACAATTAAAGACGATAAGAAACTTTATTGCCATAAGATCATTAGAATTAGATGATATTTGTTTTGTTATTTGATATTTTTCAGGTGTTTGTCATTATTCAAAAATTATAGAAAATGCAGAAGACAGTGTCTGGTTTGATGAGGTGAGTATACACTGTGTCTGGTTTGATGAGGTGAGTATACACTGTGTCTGGTTTGATGAGGTGAGTATACACAGTGTCTGGTTTGATGAGGTGAGTATACACAGTGTCTGGTTTGATGAGGTGAGTTTACACAGTGACTGGTTTGATGAGGTGAGTATACACTGTGTCTGGTGTGATGAGGTGAGTATACACAGTGTCTGGTTTGATGAGGTGAGTTTACACAGTGTCTGGTGTGATGAGGTGAGTATACACTGTGTCTGGTTTGATGAGGTGAGTATACACTGTGTCTGGTTTGATGAGGTGAGTTTACACAGTGTCTGGTTTGATGAGGTGAGTTTACACTGTGTCTGGTTTGATGAGGTGAGTATACACTGTTTTACAGCACTAAAACACAGAATGACTTCACTCCTCGGGGTTAAAGTTTGTCACATATTCCTGAAGTAATACATACCTCAAAATCTATTTGTTAATATTGGCAATATAGTACAAATTACATTATGTGCACTATAAAGATTTTACCAAGACAATGCATTAAAAGATCAAACTAGATTTGATATGTACAGAAACTACCTTGTAAATATGCACCCAGGCAGATAATGTAATGAAGATGGAAACTTGAAAATCAATCATAGTTTAGGAGATAAAATTGACAGATTTTATAGTTTTGAACCAAAATGCTAGCAATTTACTTTGAAGCACATCAATTTCAGGTAGAATAATATGACATAGCATTTACAATAATACTCTAATATGCCAGGAACCTCTTGTGTTTCTGTGTACTTAATATAAATGTGACATAAATATAAAGATAAATATGACAATTGAACAAAATCCATAGTGGTAGAGCTTTAAACTGCATTAGTCTACTCTTGCTTTTGTTGTGAATTAATTGCCCAGAATTAGATGTATATATATATACAATGTGTACCGATGACACTATTGCCATCTTGGTGTTAGTGTTTTCTCTTACACAATTTTCGTTACTGATTACATCATATCATTTCACATTTGGATAAGAGTGTATATATCTTTTCTGAGGCATGGCATAATTATAAGATAACCCTTTATGTAGAAATAACTTTATGCTTCATGGATTTACTTATTGCTTTTTAGAGCAACTTTAGTCAGTCTTACATTATGTAAGATATATAAAACAGACATAGCTGAGGTGTACAAACACTTATATGACTCTTATTTTGATGTAAAAAAATTAAACAATCTTGTAGTTAATGTGTTAATATTGATCAACTCTTTGTTATGACCCATTGATTGGATATTGTGAACCAAGTTAACGTGATTATCAAATTCCTGAAGTACATTATTTTGAATTAGTTATATATGTTTTAGTTTATGTAGAATCCCTAGGACAAAAGGATTATTTTTTTTATTGAGCCAATTGGAACATAAACCTGCTTTACACCCAAATCAAAGTTGAAAACAGCATGTTCATGTGAAAAGGTTTGAAATTAAAAGGCCAAATTGGCTGTCTGAGGGTGGCCATCTTGAAAATCTTGGCATGGCATCTTTTCACTCAGGAACGGTAAGATGTACAGATACATGGGATTTTCACCATAAGACTCATGTGTGCATCTGTGCATCTTAGAATATTTGACATGGAAATAATTGAAGTAGGTCAAGGGAAGCCTCCTTAAAGTTGCAAATTTATAAAACGGTCTTGATTTTTAAATTGTATCAATCCAAGTATCTATTTGAAAAAGTTTTAGTCTAAATGTCTTTGAAATCAGTATGACGTGAGTGTCAAGGCTGTTCAGGGTATCTTTTTAAGATTTATTTATGCTGACAACTTATTTACAGACATTTGAGTGGCCGATTGCTAGACCTGTGGAGAAAGAAGAGGTTATTGATATACAGATATACAACTATAACAAATACCTGAGTAACAGGTGAGTACCTCATTAACAGGTGAGTAATAAATACCTCCGTAACAGGTGAGTAATTAATACCTTAGTAACAGGTGAGTAGTAAATACCTCAGTAACAGGTGAGTTATAAATACCTCATTAACAAGTGAGTAGTAAATACCTCAGTAACAGGTGAGTTATAAATACCTCAGGAACAGCTGAGTAATACATACCTCAGTTACAGATTAATTATAAATACCTCAGCAACAGGTGAGTGCAGGCAACCCTTTACCTCCTTTGAACTTTGTTGGTATGAACACTTTTCTGTGGTCTGTAATCCATCATTCTATGATCCATCTGTGTATAATCCACCCTATAGTATTCCACCTATCTGTGTATAATCCACCCTATAGTAATCCACCTATCTGTTGAAATCCACCAGTCATCAGTTAACTTACATGTGACATCTTGTTCTCCAACGGTAATAGATTGTTGCTTTGTACCTTCATAAATTAAGGAAAAGTTGTGTTTCAGCAAAACATGTCTGTTAGATTTCAAGATTGATGTCTTTGGATTATCTTGAAGAAAATTTGACCACTTCTCACAAGTCAAACATCATTCATTAATGGGACCTACATACAGTGAATACTTTAGTTGTTTTTTAGTCAATCTTTACAAAAAAATAGTTTTTTTCTACTAAACATGAATGCATGTAATTAGGTTTTGTGATAACTTTCCTAATGACATATGATATTGTAATGTATTAATTGTATTTCTTCATTAGGTTAATTGGAACTTTTAGAATGATCTTACAAGAACTGGTGGATATCGGCCATGTCAAGATATCTGACTCGTTACTGGATGCCAATAATGTTGTTATGAGGGTAATTACTTATTTATATATCCTAATTACTAGGGCTGTAATTACTTATTAATAGATCTTAATTACTAGAGCTGTAATTACTTATTAATAGATCTTAATTACTAGGGCTGTAATTACTTAAACTAGATCTTAATTACTAGGGCTGTAATAACTTATTAATAGATCCTAATAACTAGGGCTGTAATTACTTATAAATATATCTTAATTACTAGGGCTGTAATAACTTATTAATAGATCTTAATTACTAGGGCTGTATTTACTTATAGATATATCTTAATTACTAGGGCTGTAATTACTTATTAATAGATCTTAATTACTAGGGCTGTAATTACTTATTAATAGATCTTAATTACTAGGGCTGTAGTTACTTATTAATAGATCTTAATTACTAGGACTGGGATAGGTTGTTGCATCATGGTGCAATCAGTCCTCTTATAGTAGAAGATTGAACTAGTTATTGTGTATGATAACTGTGGACCTCGCTTTCCATGGTTTGCAATATGAAAATTAATATTATGTTGTTCAAAGAATAAATTTAATTACATGATAAAGGACTGGTGTTGTTAACAGCCATTTTTTGATATATTTTGAGATGTATTTAATTACACTAGCTTCAGACGGAGAACATTAATTGAATTCTTTTATGTTAAATGGCAGCAGAATTGCCAACTCATTGAACACAATTAATTGAGTAACAGATTGTATAAGAATGATATAGTGAATATGTTCACTTATGACTATTGTCCTCTATGACATATACAGATTATAGGTTTTCACAGTTCAGTGATAGCGTTATATACTTACTACAATTGGCATACCTACCATTGACTCTCTACTGCTAATTGGTTATATAAGTTGTGTTAATTGATATATACTTAGTATTATTAGTCCCAGTATAAGTTCATGTATTTAACTATTCTCTTTGGTTATTCTTCCATTACTTTATTTGATTTTCATATTGTTATTACGTATGTTAATAATTACCCGACCTTAAGTTATAATTGTATTTGTGAACTGCACTCATTATTATATTTGTAGAATCAGCATCAGTTAGAAAAATGAGTTAGAATTATAAGACTTGCCACGTGCAAATCTGTGTTTCACTTTGATAACTGTTAACTGTTGTAGCTCATGTTAGGGTACTCAATCTGATGGGCAAGGGATTAAGTATGGTATATTGATGGGGAAGGGATTAAGTATGGTATATTGATGGAGAAGGGATTAAGTATGGTATATTGATGGAGAAGGGATTAAGTATGGTATATTGATGGGGAAGGGATTAAGTATGGTATATTGATGGGGAAGGGATTAAGTATGGTA
>JAUMGZ010199947.1:0-12606 GCA_032359645.1 Pododesmus macrochisma | reverse complement strand
TTGCTACATACCAAAACATTAAGCTCTAGGCCTTCTAGTTTATTAGAAGAAGATTTTTGAAGTTTTGTCAAATTTCCTACTTTTGTCCCCCTAGTGGTGTTCCCTAAGGGTTGAAAAAATCTGAATCCCCTTCCACTAGGGATACTTCCTACCAAGTTTGGGTGAAATTTGTCCAGGGGTTTAGGAGAAGTTGAAATGTGAAAAGTTCACGACGGACGGGATTTGTATGAGAAAAGTCCACTTTGGACCTTTGGTCCAGATGGACTAAAACCACAGAATTTCTGTGATTTCTTGTTTGTTTCTGGTTATAAATACATAGACCATTCCCATAGTTTCCTGTCAGGAAAACGCCAGTTTACAGTCCGATCTTATGAGAATTTTTTTTGCTTTTTGCACCAGACCCCCTTTGCCTAAATTCCTTTAGGTGTGCGCTAGGGCTGTGACAATGATCAGGTTATGATGGCCATAACTCACATGAGCCCTTTGAGCCATTTAGACTAGGGTGAGCAAAAAAATTGGGACGGACAGACAGAAAAGCTAAACGCTTGATGCATAAAAATACTTATCCCCAGAAATTGTATAATCAGCATGAATTAAATGAACATAAGAAAGAAACAAAAGACAACATACAAGTTAGTTTTTTTTTCTGTATTTTCATACAATCACATATATATTTTATCTCAAAATTAAGTTATTGAACAAAACAGCACTAAGCCTTGTTATAAAACTTCTCTAATTCACATAAATAATGATTACATTTTTTATACATATCACAGCTTACTTTGCACTATCAGAATACATAATTATATACTATTTTTGTGTAAAATCCATTTCTTGTTAATTTAAATTACGATATGTCAAATTAATGTTAGAAATATCATGAAGCTTGAGGACTCTGTGGTCAGAACAATATTATAATTAATTTTAGACACTATTGAAATTCTACTAAAACTGAGCATACAAAGTCAAACATTTCTATATCAAGGTTACATATTACATCATGTGAGTACTAAATCAGATCAATAATGTAAAATAAATAATGTTTAAATGTACAATGACATTTAATTCAAATAATTAAGTCCTAAATCTGAAATACGTCACTTATACTTGTACATAAGCTACAGAACTAACCATTTGATTCGATTATCTACTGTTATATTGACAGAGGAATTATCTACTGTTATATTGACAGAGGAATATCTGCTAAGTTTATGACACACACCTTTTTGTTTCGTGTTGATGTATATAAATTTCACACATTTTGAGTGCTACAAAATTCTCTCCTCTCCAATGACAAGAGAAAGTGGTGCATTCAGACATTTTATATAATCAAAATAGTTTCCAGTGTATATGTAGCTTGTTGTATTCATGCACAATGGCAGTACTATCTCAATCTGTTGTCAAGGTTTCTTCTCCTATATAATGCTGTGCTATATCTTCTACTCCTGTGTCCTGCTGATACTGTTCTATTCTTCTATCCATCTTGTTTCTTCATTTGGTCCGTCTCTTTTGTTTCTTCATTTTTTCTGTCCCTTTTGTTTTTTCATCTCTTCCTTCTTCTTCATGTTCTCTTGTAACTTCTGCAAACAAATTTTAAAAAAATATTCATTTCTGTTCATGATATAAAACTCATTTCTACACTACAAAAAACAACATGTTGTGTCAAATGTTTCACACCATAGCAATACTGATCATCCGATAAATCATCTAATGACAACTTATTCATTTTGTATGACAACACGTTAATAGTATACCAAACGTTCTCAGGACTCTGTAATCTGTTAACAGCTTTACAAGTATGAAAATTGATTGTCCTTCGTTACTCTGCACATTTATACAATCAATCATTAATAATTTTACTATAACAGGACAATTCATGGTTGTATTCTGAAATCACAACCTTTAATCTCGAATCTTTGTAGATTTATTGTTTACTAAAATTCCAGATAGATAATCCCATGAATGTTACAATAATTGCTTAGTTACTCATAATTTAACTTTTATCATTAATGAATTTCTTCAATTCAATTTTTGTTATATAAATCAGGTTAGTTGTTATCATCACATCGACATTAAACAAAGCCACATGTGAACAGATTTGATGATGACTGTTGATACAAAGCCATATGTAAACAGATTTGATGATGACTGTTGATACAAAGCCACATGTGAACAGATTTGATGATGACTGTTGATACAAAGCCACATATAAACAGATTTGATGATGACTGTTGATACAAAGCCACATGAAAACAGATTTGATGATGACTGTTGATGCTGATAATGATGAAGTAATGACAGGAAGAAAGATATCAAAGTTTGCCAAGCAAAAACATTATATAAACTACGGGGGAAGGGCATCAACTGCTTCAATACCAAATCATAACTGCTGAAAACCTTGATTTAGCTAAAATATTGCTAAATAGTAAATTATTTTTTCTCTAAATATTAAATTTTTCAAACATGTATATTTCATACTTACATGGTCCCCTAACAATTATTTGTCCATGTAAGGATAAGCTTGTTCTCACCTTTTTTTGTTTTTAAGACTTAATTTGATGGACATTTACATTTTGTTGAATTTGATAAGTACCGTTATTATAGATCATGCTCTACTCTCATTTCCTTCTGTGAGTTATTCCCCTTGGTTTAATCTCTTTGTGTATACTGATTTAATTGATTTCATTTTCTTTTTCACCTACCAGTACATCTTCATTTATTTATAGGTCATGAAATGTGATAACACAGAAGACAGACAATCAGTATATTGATAATTATATGATCTTAGTGTTGCAATATAGTGTAGACAAGCCACCAAATATACCAAGAATGTTCTGTTACCATGGCAATAATAACCCACACACTTTGACAAACGATTGACTGAAATGTGAAGGAAGCAGTGAAATGGACAGAATGAACAGGGGACTGCAGTGAATATAATGTTACACCTTTCCATTACTGCTACTCATATTTTCTGTAAGTCTGCATGTTTGCTACATATTATAATGATACACTACCGGTATATAAGATTAACTGAGAGTTTTCTTGAAAGTTTGTGTTACTGAAAGGTCGAATGAGTTTTTCAGATAGTCCCATCAATAGCCATGTTGGATTTCACCACGATTTTAACAGTCATATAACAGCAGTTTTATGGAAAGTGTAGATGAGATGCTGAAATGAAATGAATCGTCAGAGAATGTAATGGTGAGAGACACACCACACTTAGTATAGTGTTATAACACTGCTTCAGGTTTATACACCAAAGCTATTACAAACTAATTACTCACACCCTCAAAAGTGGTAGAGAATTTACTCCTGTTAAAATTAATCCAGTTAAATTAAAATCAAAACATCTGAAATCCAAGTGATATGTAATCTGAATAACTTGTTATGTTGACATATCTTCTCTGCACTAAATGACAAATGTACAATATTCGGTGCATTGTACACCCTTGTACTTGATAAGATTTTGTTTCTATCATTTTCAACGATTTTATCATAAATAATCAACAGCTGAAAGGTTGAATTATTACCTTCTTTTATATCGAAAGCAATGCAATTTAAGAATGATATGGAACAGAACCCAAATCATTCAGACTACTTGGTTTAAGACAAAATATTCTGAAAAGAGAATGTTTGAAGACAGATGTGCTGAAATGAAAATGTTTGAATGCAAATAAGCTGAAACAATGATTGATAAAAGCTTTGCTGAAATGAAAGTGTTTGATTGCAAATTTGCAGAAATGATTATGCTGGTAGGCAGATGTGCTGGAAAATCTATGATGGACAAGTATGCTGAAATACGAATGTTTAAAGACAGGATATATGTTTGAATGTTTGCTGAAAGGAGTGCTCTTGTCAGGAAAAACTATGCTGAAATGCAATTAAACAGAAAGGCTATGATACATAATTATCATGAATGTACTGAGAAAGGGACAGCATACGTTATTTTACTACAGGGGGTAAATAGGGGGTATAAAAACAATAAATGGACATTTAAAGAAAATAAATGTATATATTTATGGAAAGTTGTTGAGTATGAAATAGTAAATGAAAATCAAATATTTTGGCAGGGAAAAAGCCAGGCACACTTATATCTGTAAAAGGGTGGAGAAATTTAAAAATCTGGCAAACACTGGTTCGCTGCATTACACATCATTAATTAAAGCTGTCTGTCTGTCAGTTATTTGCAGAGACCTTTATATTGAGGTAAAAGAGGTACATGTAGTAAAGTGAGGATGTTCTATCTATAGGAGTGATGGGTATGATTGGTACAGTAACTACACATGTACAATAGATTAAAATAGTAATAACCATATTGTTGGTTTTTATAGTTATGACAACATGGATTCATATAAAGGTTGGGTATGGCTGGTACTGTATCTCAGGTTGGTTGTTATGGTTCTGACAACATGGATTCATATAAAGGTTGGGTATGGCTGGTACTGTATCTAAGATTGGTTGTTATGGCTATGACAACATGGATTCATTTAAAAGTTGGGTATGGCTGTTACTGTATCTAAGATTGGTTGTTATGGATATGACAACATGGATTCATATAAAGGCTGGGTATGGCTGGTACTGTATCTAAGATTGGTTGTTATGGTTATGACAACATGGATTCATATAAAGGTTGGGTATGGCTGGTACTGTATCTAAGATTGGTTGCTATAGTTATGACAACATGGTGTGATATGAAGGTTTGGTATGACAATGGTGAGATTGGTACATGGCTATAATGACAAAGGTTTTGGTATGACAATTGTAACATTGGTACATGGCTATAATGGCAATCATTTTGGTATGACAATGGTAACATTGGTACCGGTACATGGCTATAATGGCAATCCTTTTGGTATGACAATGGTAACATTGGTACATGGACATAATGACAATCGTTTTGGTATGACAATGGTAAGACTGGTACATGGACAGTGGTATGACAATGGTAAGATTGGTACATGGACAAAATGACAATATGGTGTGATATGAAGGTTTGTACAAATGTACATAGTTTGGTATGATATGGCACACATATGAAGGATCTTGTTCATGGTTGTTATAATACAGGAATGAAATGGCAGCTAATGAATCAATGTATACACATGTGAGTAGTGTTCAGTGATATATACACAGATGGAATGGCAGCAGACATATCAATGTATCACATGTGAGTAGTGTTCAAATTAACAGTCACAAATTAAAACTCTTGGGGTTAACAGTGGTTTGTTAGAGAGTTCACAGTCAATTTAACAAATTCCAGAAATATTTTCTCATTCTAAAAATAATTCAAAATCTTGATCTATTTCTATGGATACAGTCTAGTTAACTTACATATAAAAGTTGGTATGAATTAATATCAAGGTCAATTCAATAAGTTTTTCTTGAACAAACTCAAATATTTTTTAATTGCAAACATTCTATAAGTATTAACTATTCAAAGAACACAAGTCATTCAGGGAGAAAGACTATATGCAAAACTAAATTGGTTTGATTGTCATGAAAAGGTAGACAATTTCTTTACAGGATCTAGAAAAAGTATCACAGAATGAGACTTTAAACTTTAATGTTTTAAAATCATCTTTTACCATAAACAGTTCTTGAGTTTCACACTGCTTTCAAACAAAGTTACAACAAAAAAGTGCTTGTTTTAG
The DNA here is from genome assembly GCA_032359645.1 of Pododesmus macrochisma. Taxonomy (NCBI): domain Eukaryota; kingdom Metazoa; phylum Mollusca; class Bivalvia; order Pectinida; family Anomiidae; genus Pododesmus; species Pododesmus macrochisma. The sequence goes on along the minus strand of JAUMGZ010199947.1, from coordinate 6,952 downwards.
TGATGTGAAATGTTGTTGCCTTTATAATACTTCCCTACTAAAGCATCATGCCACACCCACTACTATGATTCTCATACTAAAAATTTCTTCAAAAACACATGGTTTAATAAATATAGGTTCTAAGACAATATTCCTAACAATTTCAAATGTTGGTGTGTTAAGTAAATTTAAAGCTGGCATAAACTAAAATAATATAAGAAAAAGAATTTAAAAATTATTTTTACTTAAATGATATAAAAGAAACCTACCTTACATGTTTTGTTTTTGAGTTTTAGTTTGTTTTTGTTATATCCAGATTGAAATAGACACTATTAAATTGTTTAATGATGGTAAATGGAAAAAATATCTCTGTTTTAAGGGAGATAATTTGTTACTTGGTTAAGTTTACACACAGTGGATACACACCAACAACTGAAGGAGAAGAGGTAAACAGGGGACACAACCTGTGATTCAAAAATTACATAAATTACTTACAACACGCATTAACTATCATTGAGATTCAAGTACATTAAAATATAAAGTCAAAAACAGCACTTGGCAGTCATTAATAAAGATACATGTACATACTAGTACTAGGCCTTATTAAGTGATATAAACATACTTAAAAATAAACATGTAAAAAAAACTAGTTATGATAAAATATTTATAAACCAGCTTCCGATAGTTGACCTGTAAGCACATATAGTAAGATTAAGGCAATTAAGAAGTTAAATCAGTTTCACAAAGAAACTCAGTCTTGTAAATGTTGATTTTAATATGAGACAAATGCCCTAGCAATATCAGGGGTAAATAAACAAACTATATTTGGTAAAGATATAAAATGACCTATGAATATTTCTTTTGTAATCCAGTAATACATGTCAAGTGTCACACTATACCAGGGAGTTGTAGAAGTTATTATTTATATAAGACCCACCACTGATTACATCTAAATCTCCATGTTTTCGTTTAATAAGAATTGGTTCAACACATAATTAGAATGCAATAATTATCAATAAATTGACTTTGGAAAGAAAACATCTAAAGTTATGTGTAGTAGACTATATGCACAGGGACTTTATTTTGCTATTTAAGTAACCACTGTAGAACATTTACATTGAGATAAAGAAGTCCTGACTGATGGATGTAAACTAGAATATGAAACAATATTCATGAATATGAAAAGCTAAACATACATATCAAGAACAAATAAAGCATGCAATATCAATTTATTATGTGAATCTTTTTGATAACCCACCTTTTGGAACTCTTTAACTTTGTCTCTGTTCGATGCAGCAGTTGTTGGTCTTTGTTGCCTTGGTTTCTCCTCAGACTTGGTGAGTCGTGCTTCATTGCCTTCATGTGCCAGCTTGTTACTTAACCTAAACAATCGAGGATTGTATGCCCTATAAATTAATAGCCAAGAAAACACAAAATATCAACCCTTGTTTGCAAGTGGAAGCCCGGAACTCTGGTTCCAACTGTGGCAGGTTTCTTACCAAATGTCACCATGACAACCGTACTTAAGTCTTTTGTCGATTTGATTGAACCATGGGAATAAAATGTAACCTAACCTAACTTAATATATGTTGTCAGTTATGACTAAAAGATTCATAAATCAAATCAAATTTAACCAAACCAGATGAATTTTGTGAATTATAGGTGTTTTCTACATATTGGTAAAAGAAATTAAGTTGTCAATTATTGCTTTTTGATACCTTTTCTCACAATTTCTATTGCAACTCTAGTTTTATACTTATCCTATGGACATCCTATTCTCATGATTGCTCTTTGTTTTCATTTAAAGCTACCGGTACTGTTATTTACTAACATATCTAAAGTCTACATCATTCCCATGGTTCTGACATGTAAAATACTATAACTCTGCCACATATGCTTGGAAACCAAATACATAATTCTCACCAACACAGTGAAACGTCTTCTAATGTCATAGCACATATCTCTACCTTGAATGTAAAGCATATTTTTTTTCTTTACTTTGAGTGCAAACTGCAAAGTTTTCTACCTGGTAATTAGCCAAATTTAGTTTTGCACATTGCACTATATATAATATAACAAATAATCTTCCTCTTTTTTAAAAGAAATGTCTAAATGATAATAACTAATTTTAGTTTAACCCCAACCACCCCCTACCCCTAAAAAATCTAAGTTAATGAACACTATTCCTTTATTTAGAAGAAAATTAAAGCTATTCCTTTTTTTGATTTCCCATGCTATGAGGTCAGCATATACACTGTACATATACATGCTTTAACAGACTCCTTTATTATGTACGTGAACGGTGTACAAATATAAGCAATTCAAGCATTCCTGTTCAGTGTCTAAATGTCAATGTTGTCAAGGACAACTTATTTACATACAAAGATCTATTTGATATATGTGCTATGACATCAGAAGACAATTTAACTTCATCACAATAATGCAATTAAAAGTGTTCAAAGGTTCAAATGTCAAGAGTGTATGTGTTCAAAGGTTCAAATGTCAAGGGTGTATGTGTTAAAAGGTTCAAATGTCAAGAGTGTATGTGTTCAAATGTCAAATTTCAAGAGTGTGTGTAAAATGAAACATTTTGTAATTATTTACTATAGGATGTGTTAAACAATAATCTGTATTTACATCAGTGCACACATTTCTTAGTAATGATCCCTCAATAAACTTGTATTTATATACATCAGTGTAAAAATCTCTGTGTATTTATCAATCAATAAAGTGTAATAACGAAATCCATATCCCAAAATTAGCAACATTATATCTAAATACACCAGTACCAAAGCTCATGTCAAAGGTAGTTTTTTTAGATTCTAACAGAAAACACCATTATTTCATAATGAAGTAGATAAATGGTTTTATGTTATTATCACAAGCAGACACCATCCCGTTATGACCTATACATGCATTAAAGGGACGCTAAACCCAATAAACAAACCTAAACAAACCTATTAACTACATATTACACTAAAGAGTTATCTCCCTTCATCCACATCAAAAGAAGGTGGTCTACCTGTTGAATTCTCTATATTGAAAAATTAGCAATCTTTTCTACTAGCAGATGTTTAACATAGTCACACAAAGTATACTAATTTTTAGCAAGCAACACATCTGCATTTTAGCTATAAGACTTCAAACATGTTAACACACATACAATCAACACAATACTTTAAGTGTTTGCCAACCATCTTAATATTCTATGTTACTTATAGAACTATTTCTGAAGATCATTAAGGCATACTTGTAGGTGCAAAATTTAGGCTAAACCAATTTTATTTTGTAAGTATCAATTTGGTAGAATAATTTATCGAAATATGAATAGAATTAACACATGTGGTAAAACTGGTAGTGTTTAACTTTGACCCTAGCCTAAAACAGGTAATCTATTTTTGACCAAAAGATTACATCATGCACATACTTTGTTCTTCATGATCAGAAGTGACTAAAAATGCAAGCATTAAGCTCTAGACCTTCTCGTTTATTAGAAGATTAAAATTAGAATTATGTCAAATTATTCCCATTTTTGCCCCTAGTGATGCCCCCTTACTTGAACTTGAACTTGTCTGAATCCTGTTCGGCTAGGGTTTCTTTCTATCAAGTTTGGTTGATATCTATATAATGGGTTTAGAAAAGACATATATCTGAAAAGTTAACATGTGTCATTGTGCCAAACCAATAGTGTTGAACATTGACCCCCATAACACAATGCCTAGGCTTTCTAGTGTATACCTAAGAAGAATTTTTTTCACATTTTTTCAAATTTTCCTAATTTTGCCCCCTTATGTAGTCCCTCTGAGATCGGGCCAAATTGTTTGATATGCATTTGTATCTGAATCCTCTTCCCCTAGGAATGCTTCCTACCAATTTGGTTAAAATTGGTCTAATTTGTCCTGACAATTTTTTTTATGGAAAATTCCACATTGAACTAAAAACTAATGTCATCATTAGAATATTTCAACAGAGACAGCAGAAAAACAAGACACCAATCTACACAGTGTGGTGCTCAAGAATAATGAATACTAATGTTGATAAGATTGACAAGACAGGCCATGTGTTTAACAGCTGTAAATGAATGATCTACTGAATAATGGAGAGTTCATCAATTAATAATTTTTGTTTAAATTTTGATCGCTGGCCATGTACACATAAGAACAGGGGATATTCATATTATTTACTTCATGTTCATGCAGATATATAACAGTAAAGCTGCAGTTTAATAGTTTTATGTGAGAGAAAAGATCCTGTTAAATCACAAGTATCATGCGCATGCCACAAACAATACCACAACACTGTGTCAATGAAAAATGATTCAATGTTTTAATTTATTGATTATTTTAAGACCTATTTTCCTTAATAAGCTTTTTCTTTTCTTATATAACGTACTGGTGCTGGATTAATAGTAACTTATTATTCTTAGCTTTACAAAAATGTAGTGCATAGTCATTTTAGCCTACCATAGTTATTGGTTCGTAACGCTTTCTTGAAAATCTTTCGAGTGTTAATGTTTTGCAAATTTTTTCAGATACTACATTTCCAAGTCAGAACTTTGTTGTTTCTTTAGACATTGTACATGCCAATGATTTAAAAACTTTTATATAGTTCATATAATCATAATATTTCTCACAATAAAGTAAAACTTCTACACATCTGAAATATTTGTACTTTGTATTTTTCCATAAACACACAGCAGAAGTCTACAAAAAGTTCTTCAAATGGGTTGTGCAAAAAGGCTGCAAAGGGTGCACCAGATTTGGAAAAATCACACCAAATTTGAGGAAGTGTTTTGTTGGAGTTTGATTGGAAAGGTTGGTGCCTTAACCTGAGTATTTTCACACACCATGGTTAATGAGTTATGTGTAAGACAAACCAACAGTGAACAGTGAACACAAACATATTACATATACATGATGAAGTGACACATGTGGGTGAGAATTAACAAGTGTTCCTGACCAGACATCTTAACAATGTTGCTAGAAAAATGCAATTTTTTATTTGACTTTAAAAGTGTTTATTTTAAATTTTAACCATTCATTTTAAAAGAAATTTTATGAAATCCTCTAAGGATTTACTTGTTTTTTGAATATTTACTGAATTCTTATGATATTAATTCCATTTGAAATTATGGCATTGCTTTTAATTTTGAGAGAAATTGTGGTCAGAAACACCAGTTTGAAAACCTTCCACTTACAATAATATATATAAAAGCTAACCCCCTGCAGTTATAGATTATGAAAAAAATTAAAATATATTTTAGTTACATTTTGATAATTAAATAATATGTTAAAAACATACTTACAGCAGATAAACAAAATGGATATATATATTTACAACTTATTAACCTGACGGCTAGATATATAATTCTCATTACAAATATATTATAGTTTACACAATTAGTTATCCAGTTAATTGTTAGAAGGCTGAATCTAACATTAGTAAAGATCTACCTATTTTCTAGATATATATATAATATATAAATATATAATGGAAGTTTATAAATATTCAAAGGACATATTCTTATCTACTTGTTTATTCTATTCAAATTGATGTATAATTTTCCTTGTTATACACATGAAGTAGAGAGCATGCAAAGGACATTATGGAAAAATGAAACAAGCAAGAAAATGATACATGCACCATGCAGACTCGTGGATCTAATCTCTTGAAATACATGCACCATGCAGATAAATTCATCGATCTACTGTCTTGTATTAAAGGGAACTTCAATATTTAAGAAGAATAAGAATAAACAAATTTAAAACGAAATCAACAATTCTTCATGTGAACCTATGTAAGACAAAATGCAAAATATTAGCTATCTAGCTAACTTCACTAGCATCAAACGTAATTAGCTATGAAAACCAAACAAAAATCACTAAATTCAGCTGAATAATCTACCTGCAGCGATTCTCATAAGGGGACGACATTCTAATAAGTAAAAGTAATATTAGCTAGCTACACATAGACTCCTGATCAATCTAATAAAACAAATCTATAAAATTAAAGTATTACATAAAATACCTTTAATAAGTTTTAGATTAATAAATACTTTAAGATCCTTAAATTTTTTAATACAACTGTCAATAATATGTGTTAGAAAAATTGTATGAGCTATTACAATATCAGTTTAGATTGTTTTTTAAGTATAAATATCTATCAAAATGATTGACAATTATATCCTATAAGATATGAAAAAGAAAACTAGAACCAGTGCAAAGAGAAATATAAAGTGTACAATAAGCACGTTGTATAGTACCATCACCATAGGAAGTATTTAAAGCTTTTTTTTTTTTTTTTTTAAATAGTACTCTCCACAAGAACAAGAGTGGGAGATTTTACCTCAGTTGGCGTTCATATATCTGCTGTTCCGCTGCTTTCAGCCTATCGTCTTCTGTCATTGGATGTGGGGCCTCTTTAGGAAGGACCTTTACAGCACTTGCTGGTAACTCTCTAGACTGTACTGGTTGAGGGGCTGACATTTGAAAAATAACAATTTTCTTTTCATTATCTTCAAATGTTAATGAAAGAATGATTATGACTGAGATTTAATTGTCAGTTTATACCAAAAGTTACAATCAGACTGAAGTGATATTTAACAAAGGATCAGTCTATAACTTCAGTGAAAACACTAAATTAAAGCGTAACTAAGATCAGTTTAAGTTTCTTTTGCTTGTTAAGAACACTATTTATTTAGAACAAATAATGGGTTTCATGTAAGCACTACCGCATTACAGTCCCTTCATGTTCAAAAGCAATAATAAGTGTTTTTTTATGATTGATCTAATCTTATATGCAGGATCTTTTCACAGCTTAGTAGGACTCATGAACAAAAATTCTTGTTCAACTATCATACCTAAGCTCAATCCCCTCGACAAGTGAAGAACAAACATAAACAAGAGGCCCATTGGGCCTTAACGTCCATCTGGTTGAAATAGGCCTATTAAAGTAAATATTTGGCATTTGAATA
>JAUMGZ010199936.1:0-12606 GCA_032359645.1 Pododesmus macrochisma | reverse complement strand
GTTAATAAATGTATATTTGGTTCATTTTTCTGTGTGCGTCCAAAGTTTTCTTATTGTTTGCCAATGTCCATGGACTTTCGGCCTGGAATATCGTCTTGGTTTTTCGATTTACTTACTTCCTTTTGTTTGCCTATGTCCATGAACTTACGGCTTTAGAACATCGTCTTGGTTTTTAGAATTTACTACTCCATTTCGTCTTTAATGTCAGGAGTATCTTTCCCCTCTTCTTTGAACTTCCTAGGCTTCGTTGTTTTAGGTTAAGGTCAGGATTATCTTTCCTTCTTCTTTAAACTCCTTAGCCTTCATTGTTTTAGGTTAATTTCAGGATTATCTTTCCCTCTCCTTTGAACTCCCTAGCCTTCTTTGTTTAAGGTCTTGTCAACTCTTAACTCATTCTGTTTTGGGAGTCCGTTGATGACCTGTAAACGTAGACACAATCCTCTCACACACAGAGTTGTTTCTCTCTGGTAGATATATTGATTGTTTATTGCTGACTTGATTTAGTTTGTAAGTTTGTATATTAATATGTCATAAATAAATAACGAGATGGATACACATTTTTGTTGAGAGTCAAACATTGACATCAACACACTTTCAAAAGTTTTAAAACAATTTTGTTGTCAGGCTGGCATTGAATCGATTCTACACATATTTACTTGTTAGCGCTTGCCCGAACAGTTGATTAATGTGTGAATAACTGGTCACCGCTCGGATGTCGTCAAACTAGCAATGAACCAGAACAAGCAACATGCAGGGTACAAAACTACAACTATTAAAACCATTCTTAAAACGCTGATCGATTAACGTTTGAAAATGCTTAACGACTACGTCATTGACAAAAACAAGATAAGAAATGAGGATATTCTAATTACAAATTATGTGTTTTGTAAATGTTATGTGGATGTTATTATGAAGGTAGATGAAATATGCATGTATTCTTTACTTCATTTATTGATTTTCGTTATTTAATTAAATATTATTTTCAACTTCTATGGAATCATAACAATGAATATTTAACAACTATTCAGCTATGAAACTGTTTCAGGTTGATTAAGAAATACACTGTGTCTGTTCAAACAAAGTATGGCTTTTCTGAAATCTTTTAAGTGAAGATTTTTTTTCACAAATGTGATGATATCCTGACTACAGGCAGTTAGCTCATCGACTGGATTTTGTATACTGGCGTAAGTTAATCGTTATAAGTAAGGAAACCTGTCTTCTGATTAAACATCGCGATTATTTTGAGACCTGTCAAGTTTAAACCACTCAATAATTTACTAACATTTGAAGTATACATGCACATAAACGCATTCGAATTGATGACAATTAGCATCGTCATTATAAAACTTTAGATATATATATACATGACATATCCAGTAACATCTACATGTGATAACTACGATAGATGGCGCTACTACTATGTCAGCATCGTATACCGCGTACTTGTATCTCATTTCATGCATACATTGGCACTCGACACACAACACAAGTGAGTCGGTCGAACTGTAGACGCTTTTATTACTTTGTGTTTTTGTATATAGTTTTGTTGATATGTTTTAAATGTTATAAATTGTACCTTGATAAAGAAGCTGGTTTTCTCCGAAAATTTTGATTTTGATAATCTCTACACTGTTACATATCATCTTAATGTTTCATATATATATATATATATATATATATTTCTTTTCATTCCAGAATTACATTATGTTGGATACAAGACTGAGTTATGGTAACCATAGTCATCGAATTATGACATATATTTCATTACAACAGTACATTCGTGCAACGTTCGTCATTTTACTGTATATTTGCTTTCTTCGTAGTAACGGGGGCACTTGTGCTCAACATTTCAAAAAGTTACACATTGGTAAGTTATATTTGTGATTGAATTTCTTTTTTACATTTCTTTCAGATTTAATAATGACGGATATATGTATATATATTTAATTTTCTATAAAGTTTAGATTCTATTTAAATATTAATGCCATGTAATCGACATCTCCTGAACAATAACGCTCTTATCATTATGGCTATTTCAACATGTTTATTTGATATTATCGTTTCAGATGTGTTAATGGACACGTTTCACGATGCTAAAAAAGTACATTTGATAAGCACGAACTGCACTGATGAAGATGTACAAATCACGTGGCACAAGTTTAATCCATCTGAAAAATACTCATATGTACAAAAAGGTATTATTACTTGCTTTAGACGGCACGTATTGAGTCTATTTGAAACTTTGACCGACCTAAAGGTAATCTTTTAGAATATCAATGTCATCAACATTAAAGTGGATAGAGCTCCGTCCTGTTTCAATTTACTTAATGGTTTTTAATTAGGTTTTCATACTTACTACTTTATTTGATGTGTTTGTTGTTAGTTAGTATTGGTTCTTTCCAGTGGAAAGGGTTGCCATACACCGAAATGAAACGAAATCATCGCGGCGGGAGACACATGTGTAGCAGGAAACGTTTACCATATCTCGAGCACCTGTTTTCGCTTCTAGTTTTTAAATAGACCATCGTGATGTTTCTTTTTTTTAGTTAATAAATATAATTCTTTTGAGTGCGTCCCACTCTTACCTTTTGTTTGCCCATGTTTATGGACTTACGGCTTTAGAATATCGTCTTGGTTTTTCGTATTTACAACTTCCTCTTATGAATATTATATTAAATGTTGCAGATTGCATTTTTGTATTAGATAATGCATTTTGTTATTCCAGATTTTGTGTTAATCTTGTTTTTCATTTTACCAAATGCCTGCTCTAACCTGTTTGAAAGGCACCTACAAAATGCCATTGTAGAATGATTGATTTAAACATAAATTTACCATCATATTAAAATGTTATCTTTGCTGATCTGACAAGGACTGGATTTATAGTGTTATTAGGGTCGACCAAAATAGCTCCTGACCTGTACTTTGTCTATTTGAAATCTTTGTAAAATTTATATTTATGTGAGATATCATAAATGGCAGTTGTTTAATAGTTAGATCTACAATCATGATGGTTTTATTGTCCCTGTAATCTTGGGTATTCAACTTTAGTTTGCAAGTTTCAATTCTTCGCTATTTGGCAACCTTTCAATAGTGAGCTAAGACGTATCACAAATCAGTATAATAGTAATATGATAAAAGTAGCATGAGAAGCGTATGTGTGAGATCATTTATGGTAATGAACGAACTTGTGATGTGTGTCCATGATTCGTAGCGAGCTCTTTGGTTTTTTTTTTCGAGTCGTTTCCCTGAAATAATAACAACTGAAGCACTTATATATACAAGTGACGTCTATATATGATCCAATGAGAATGAAAAACAATAACAGAAAAAATAGCTCTTTTTAAAAAGATCCAATGCCCTTTATGTCAACCACTTGGCAACAAATTAGGTAGTGTGGTAAAATCTGTTTATAGGCATCAATGCAACCTTTCAAAATATGATATTACATTCTGACATCAATTTTTAAAGACGCTAATGTTGATTTATATTTTCATGTTTTTGGATAATAAAAATTCTTTGTTCCTTCTTTGTTTTACTTATTTCTGTTTGAAATATAAAAAAAAATATTATAGTTCCACTTAGACTAGGATATGTTTATAACATTATAGTAAAAAAGTGGTGATATATTTCTTCTGCTCTCTAGAAAGGCATGTAGCACTTTCACGCAATTTTGTGTTGAGTAGATACAAACATATATTATTTAATATACACAATTGATTCGGTCTATAACTCATTGCAACGAAAACGTTTTTTACAGTTCGTCCTAGACTAAAAGAAGCGGACTCTTATATCGTCGTAAACAATTCATGGAATTTGGAGTTCAACAGTACTTCATTAAAAAGGCATGTTGACACTGCGACGGATAAATCTGATTTTGGTGCTTTATTGATGGCATCATCGGTGAAAACATGCTTATTTCACAAGGTCAACGATGGAGTGTATACACTCATTATGGCGATGGTAAAACAGCAGAAATGGTCACATGTCATATTGATATATGATCAAGAAAATGGTAAATATGTTCCGTATCATATAAAACGGCCTGAACATCTCTTTGTTTGGTTCTTGGGTTATTTCCCCTATTCCAGTATGTATTTTACCGGTTCATATTTGTTGCTGTAGAGCAATCTTTCATGGTCCTCTTTGGAGTAATCCTTTACTTATTGGCAGATCTAGCTTTTGCAAATGATCAACTTTCTTTGGTTTTATTTATGTTACAAAATAGGAGGAAACAAAAGCCAAATTTTGACAATAATCCGTATCGAACGTTTACTTTGTTGATATTCATATAGTTTTGCCCTAAAGTAACAAAAATTGAAATGAAAATCACACGATAAACAAAATATCATATTTTGACATATTTACACGGACATTTAATAGTGCTTCAAAACGGTTTTTTCTGGGGATTTTGTTTCAAGTGAATTTAAAAATTGTATCATATTGCATAAACACTTACATTGTATATATTTATATGCATAAGTTAAAGCATTACACTACATAAAATAAAGTAGCATTTGGTGGCCCCATTCAGTTTAAAGTTTTGTAATTGTTGCATTTCTTGCTTTTCACAAATTCTCAAAATGTGTATGCTTTCCTTACAGAGAACGGGAAATAATACTTTAAGTAAACCAAATTCATCAATTCTGAATGCTATAAAAATAAATCTATGGAAATTTAAATGTTATCTATGTTTTGAAGGAAAAGAAGCAGAAGGTTTCATGGATTTACTCAAAGAAAACAATGTCGTGATCTCCTTATATACCTCAGCTGATCTTCTGAATAAAAATACAAGCAGCGTATTTAAGTTATACGAAGCTTTCAGTAACGATGGTATTAATGTAACGCTGTTATGTTCACTCGACAGAGTACAGCAAATATTGCAATTGGTAAGTTAGCTTAATCATAAGATAACGTAAAGTTAATTAAACAATATAATAAGGAGGTTTATACAAAGAGTTTTTATCATCTTTTTATCTAGTAACAAAGTAAGAAAATGAACTGATTAATCATTGTAAAAACGTCTTATACACATAACAAAACATGCTGTAATTCTATCAGTCAGAGTTAATGGTGCAAATGAACGATATGGAACGGTAGTTAACAATTCGGCCACAAATGTTCATGTAAATAGTTCTTAGCTGTTCAAACTCATCATTAAATAAACCTCTGACACATTTATTATAATTTTGTAAGAATTTAAGCTGCTTTCTGAAATAATTAACGGAACATACATCGATAAGGGGCTTATACTCGTTTGTTTTATAATCTACTTTCCATTTAATCTACGATCATTACATCAACGTTATTAACCTAAATAGGTTAGTCTGCTAACAAACGTTATTTACACAACTTTACATATTGTATTTCTTAATTATTGAAGATGAATATTTTCGATCACATCGAAAGTAACAAGCACGTGACTGCGATGCGGATGAAATCAAGATGGCTGATTAAAACTAATATAATAAACCTTGACGTTGATATCATTCCGTACGCTTATGATCTAGACAATATAGCAGTAATTTCTGCTGTTGGTTCATCATCTACCAAGGTAATAGCCATGCACATTATTTAAAAAGAAGCATTAATTACCTTTCATAAATAATCGAGTATAAACAAGAAATAAATACGAGGCAACTCAATTATTGCTAATGGTACATGTATGATACTTAAATTAATCGCACGACCTAATTTAAGCTCTGTGTTCGTTCTTTCGCTTGCAGTTTAATGATACTACTATTGGGGAATACATTAGTGATATAAGTATCAAATATTAAATATGTGTATCTCGGTACATAATGTCCAACATCATTATAATCTAACTTCTATAGGTATAAAGTAACCCTTTTAAACATATTTAAGTAAATGGTAATTATATAGTTATAATTAAAGTAATATAATATTCTATTTGATCTTATTTCATTTTAAGGTACCTCTTATATTCAACATGACATATTTAAAAGACGCTTCACTGGATATACAATACGACAACGATAGCATGATTATGAGTCTGGACGCCTCGACACTCAACTTCTTAGTTCATGTTTGTATCAGCATTAATATACTAATACGTTATTTTAAAAGTATGTTGCTAAAAGGCTTTTCTTTTGTGAAAGAAATATAACTGTTATTAGTTCTATCCTCAGTCATATAGATTAATTGATACCGTTTTGAGAGCTAATATTTGTATGTGGTAAGAGCCTGCATTTTTATTCCTCGATACGGGACTTAGAATACATGTAGATCTTCGTGATAGTTTACTGTATTTTGTTTAAGTGTGTAACTACTAAAACAACAAGACGAAATATAATCCTCGGAACACAGAACGCTTACAGAACAACAGCCAAACATAAAAAGTATGCTATGACTGCATATAATATGGATATTTATTGTTGTACATTACATCCTAACCTTAACTGGTTGAATTATAATGTAAAAGATAAATACAAATCCCGTCCATCGTCGTTAACTTTTAACATTTTCGACTTCTTCACCTAAACCACTGGACAATTTTTATCCAAACTATGTAGGAAGTATCCCCTAGGGCAAGGGAATTCAGTTTGTTCAAAAACTTTCTCCTAATGAACTAAAAGGCCTAGAGCTTAATTTTTTAGTATGTAGTAACTTTAGGGCATGGCAAACCAAGTCTATCCAAGGCGTGATCCTTGGGTCAAAAATAGGTTACGCGTTTTGGGGTCAAAGTTCAACACTATATATTTAGCAAACATGTTAACTTTTCACATTTTCGACTTCTTGTCCAAAATAACTGGACCAAATTTCATCCAAACATTGTAGGAAGTATCCCTATGGAAAGGGGATTCAGATTTAATGAAATGAAGGGGCTGGTCCCCTAAGGGGGCCACTTTGGGTCAAAAGGGGAGAAATTTGACGAAATTTCAAAAATCTTCTTCTAATAAACTAGAAGGCCTAGAGCTTAATGTTTTGGAATGTCGTAACTTTTGGGCATGGCAAACCAATTTTGTTTAAGGGTTGAACGTCGGGTTAAAATTAGGTTACGCATTTTGGGGTTTAATTTCAACACTATATATACAGCAAATATGATACTTTTTTATATTTACGACTTCTTGTCAAAAATAACTGAACAAATTTCATCGAAACATGGAAGATGTCATACTTAGGGGTAGGGAAATCAGATGTGTTCATGTGTCGGGGATCAGTACTTAGGGAAGGTCACTTAAGGGCCCAAATGGGGAAAGTTTGACAAAATTCAAAACTCTTCTTATAAACTAGAAGGCATAGTGCTTAAAGCTTTAGTTTGTAGTAACTTTAGGGCACGGAGAACCAATTTTGTTCACGGTGTGACCCTATGATCAAAAGTATGCAAATGCCAATCCAGATGGACGTTAAGGCCCTGTGGGCCTCTTGATGCTTTTATTTACTTTTTTCTTTGGGTGGTGTAAATATGTGCTTCCACCGACCATTTCAGCGCTAAACTTGCATTGTGATTCTCATATAATTTTCATTATTCAACACAGGATATTGATATTTGGTGTACCATCAACACCAATGAACAAATATTTGATGTATACTCGTTATATTGGACAAGTCTTCACGGTCGTATGAATAGATTAAACGAAGGAAACTATCAAATGAAACGGAAATTTTGCAAATTGTTTTCTGTTAGTGGTTCTATTGAAAACAGCATAAAAACAGATCTGTTTCCAAATGACAAATATGGATTCAACGGAAGAAAATTTCTTGTAACAACTGAATTGGTATGTATGTATTGATAGTTAAGTCTATTCATAGTGCTAACTTGTGCAAGTTAAGTGAGAACTTAGTCATATTCTGTGTTTCATTTTCTGTAGATTTAATTGACAATACACATTACTGATTTTATGTTAAATACGTTTAAGCTTCTGTGACTGAGCGTAAATCTAACTTATAGATTTGACGGTTCATGGTTTTATTTAGAAGGCCTTTTTCGATAATATTTTGACTCCTCGGTCAATGTTTGATTCTTTATGTTTGAGCATTTATTGAAGACCTTTGTGTTATATGAAGATCTGGTTTTTTTGGACGAACTTCTCTCACAAAAAAGTGTTTCTACCAATTAAGATTATATCACCTCTTGGTTTCAGCATTTATGATTTACAATACATTGCCCTTTCTAGAAGACAAGAGGCATTATTCGAAAAGCATTTCAAGAATTGCTAACTTTGTCAATTTTTTTAATAAATAGTGTGTTCCATACGTACACTTGATGTGTATCAGTTTAAGATGAATACAGTTTCTGTTTATTTTATTGATTTTATCTGTAACAACAAACTGCAGTGGCCACCGTTTGTTAATAAAACATCAATTCAAGGCAAAGATCACTTCTCTGGTATCGTTATTGATATGCTGAGGGATATAGCATTATCATTAAACTTCAGGTATTTGAATAGTTAAATATATCAGTCTTAATAACTTTGGAAGTATGTGAAGTTTCTTTCTTAAATTGTGTACAATATGGTAAAAGTGTGATAGATAAATAACTTTAAATAGCTGTTTTGTTATCATCTTATGAATGCATCTTCCATTGTCTTTCTTCCAACATAAACGTCTGGTCTGTTCTGTATTGGCTCTTTCCTCTTATCAATTTCATATTTATTGGAGGCATGTTTCAGATTGCATTTTTGTATTTAACAGTAATAGTTCATAGTCCACGCATACCATCCTTTCGAAAAATTACGTTATCACCGTGCCTATGTTGATTGAATGTCAGAACTTGATAATGTAGCGTCTTATGATATCTACTTTAGACTGTCTAACTGATCTTATTACACACTATGAAAATATCCCAGAGTAGCATTGGACAATGCATCCGGTTGATATATCCACAGTCACCTTGGGATTTCCTAAAACAAATAGAAGAGCGTGATATCATTTAATATCATGACGTGCGTCACTTTCACTACACTTTATATTGTTATTGTAATATCAATGACGAGTTCATACTATGCACCTATAAAAGCATAAGTACTGGTAATGTGTTAAATATAATTAACAATAACGTGATTTCAAAAACCCTTTCTAATTAGTATGTTGTATTTGGGACGTTTATACAAATTTGATAAAAATAGTCTTAACATTCTTGAGAAAAGTTGTATTCTGTACTTTAAGTTACACGATAGTACAACCACCGGATGGACAATGGGGTGCAGCAGACTCTAACGGAAGATGGTCAGGATTGATCGGGCAGTTGTATAGGAAGGTAATATTTCAAACTTAAACATCAAAATTACCTAATTTGTGTGATACACTTCAACACAATAATATACAAATAAACCCCATTTCCTCTAGACAGGTTGATAGGATAATTTCTCACATAATTTGCGTGTTACCACACCGTTGTGCAGTGTGTTATCACTTTGTGTTATCAAACCGGTCAAGTTGTTACCACACTGCTTATACGTCATTTGATTTGACTGCAACGTCATACGAGGGTCATGACCCCTGGCGCCGTTATTTTCTTTATTTCCGTTTCACCAGAACTGCGTTGTTTCGCTCGCTTCAGGATTCCAGATTAAAGTTTGGCGAAAATTCATTTACAAAACGTTACCTTTTAGGTAATTTTTATTCTATTTTTTCAAATAGTTTATAAATAAGTTGTAGTTGAAATACAAAGCACACGTGCAGTTACGGTGCTATATCTCTTTTCGGAGGGTAGTCAAGGAGACTCTTCACGCATGTGTCCTGCTCACTGTGCTATCACTACGAGCAATAACACTACACTACAACGGTTCCATGGTGTGTTACGAAAAAATGCTCAGTTTTTAAAGGCGTTTTATTTTGTGAGAACCTCTATATGTCAACTTACTTCATGAAGGTAACTGTGGTGCCTCTATCATTCAATCGGATTTTAACAAAATAAGAGACTTTCCAGATGACTGATTTACCATATCGATAGTTTGATGATAATTTCATCATCATTTATCCTTTATCTAATGTATACCAACTCTTCATTCAACAAGTCTAGGTACAGCATTTATTGAACCAGGGTATAGGACATACCATTCATTTATTGGTATTACGTTAAAATTTAATAACGTTATCAAAGGAAAGGGATTATGGAAATTCAACAACTCACTTTTGTCGGAGTTAGAATAATTAAGTATGATAAATGGAGTTATTGAATATATAATACTAGAATACTCAGTATCAATTTACATTATTAATTTTCTTAAATTACTTGAATTCACTTTAAATATTCATTTTTTAGAAACCTTTCTAAAGAAGATCCGTGCATAAACAATTTCATATTCAATTTTTAAAAAAAAAAATTGATAAAAAAAAAGAACAACACTTAAATAAAGAAATACAAATGTTAGAGTTTAACTTGAAAAAGAAAACTTTAATACACAAATGTTAAAAAAAAATAAGAAGACGATATCAGAAAAATAAAAATAAATGGTAAAATTATCAGGTCAATTGCACAATGGATAGAAGAGGGAGAATAACCATAGAACAACTTTTGAGGATTAGAAAATAAGAGCTATTCCTCTCCTGTTAATGGTTTTTCTCCTTTGCTCTTTCGTCACCATAACTGTGACTTTTTCTTATGGTGACTCTTGACTCTGGATCCTTTTTAAATAGTGGATAAGGTTATCATACACCGGAATGACACGGAGGCATCACGGCGGGTGACACATGTGTAGCAGAAAACGCTTACCATATCGCGAGCACTTGGTTTCGCTTCTAGTATTTTAATAGAAGTTCGTGATGTTTCCATTTTTAGTTAATAAATGATTAAATGTTTATTTGGTTCATTTTTGTGTGTGCGTCCAATGTTTTCTTACTGTTTGCAAATGTCCATGGACTTAGAGTATCGTCTAGGTTTTTCGATTTACTATTATAGTAATAGAAAACTGTACGTAAACACGTAGTTACCTACTTCTTATTCAAATTTCTTATTTCAAATTTGTATTTCCACTTTTAAGTAAATCTTTCTTAATTGGTGATGTATTTAATATTTTTATAAACAACGAAGGAAGTGGACATTATGGTAGCACCATCATCTATATCAAAAGAAAGAGAAAATGTCATGGATTTTACACAGCCATTCTTTTACGACTTTTCGACAGCGGTACTTAAACGTCCTGATCCTTCTAGAAATAAGTGGAAAACCTTAATTAGTCCATTAGATGTCGCAGTTCACTGTTGTATATGGGGTATGCTGTTTGGAACAACGTTTATTCTTTACGTTATAGAGCGGTACAGTCCTGTGTATTATGGTGATAACAAAGGATATAAAAGAACATACCAGAATTCATTTTGGTATTTATATGGGGCATTGCTTACTCAAGGTACGACCACTATTATCATTACTGAATAAACCTTGAACACTTTTTATTTAATTCGAGCCTGTCTCTCAAAGAAATGTTTAACACGGCCTTAGAAAAAGATAAAGACTACACACTTATTTTCACGCATGCTTTCTTGTTATCTATAAAAAAATAAATAAGATGTACAAGTACAATGTTAACAAACCCATGAAGTATTTAAACACTGTGGCATTAGATTCTTAAATTCGATGTTAAAAGAAACAAATTGCTTACATTGTATCAAAACAGAAATTTTGTATGTCACGCTATCAATTTGCAGAAACATATGAAAAATTTACTTTAACAATAAATAGAGTTGTTTTAGACATTTTCCAATGCAAACGATACTTGGTTTGTATCATAAAAATATAACCCTCCGTAATTCGCAGTCTAACACTTATTACAATTCGTATGATTTTAATCATTAGTACTACAGCTGTGATATGTTTTGTTATATTTCGATATTCGGATCAAAACTGTTGAAATTGTAAATCCCGGAGTTAAAAACATAGGACTCTTTTATTTTGAAATGTCGTATGTTCTGCCTAATAATAAGTTGCATACGTTTAGTATAGTATTAAATGAATAATTGTCAAATTTCCTTGGCATTTTTCGATTTAAGATGTTTTAAGAGTTTGAAGAACATGTATACATAGATGTCAAAGTTGTTTTTTTAAATACTATATTGAAATATTTCCAGACATATTTTGAAGAAACAAAAATGAGCTTTGATTTGTGATAAGTTGTTTTTGTCCAACTAACTCAATATATTGGATTAAATCAGGCATCTGCTATAAACACACAATATGACATTATTACATAAAATAAGTCTTACACCA
This sequence comes from Pododesmus macrochisma, assembly GCA_032359645.1. Classification (NCBI taxonomy): domain Eukaryota; kingdom Metazoa; phylum Mollusca; class Bivalvia; order Pectinida; family Anomiidae; genus Pododesmus; species Pododesmus macrochisma. The sequence continues at coordinate 440 of JAUMGZ010199936.1, read as the reverse complement.
GACCTTTGTAATGTTGGCCTTCTAATATATTACATGTATTTGAGCCATTTATTTCCACGATAGACAAAAAACTTTAAACATTGTAAAGTTAAAACAAAGCTTGTCAGCATTCAATTCGTTTAATGAAGTTTCCTTGGTAGCTAACCTATATACATTTTGAAGTTTTTCTGTGAGGGTTTGAACTTGGATGTTTGTTGGTTTATATATATATATATATTTTTTGGTCATCAGTTTCAATAATGCAGTTGTAATTCTTTTAAACGTTTTGAGATACATATTAAGTGAATACTCAGGCTTTGGTTAAGCAGATATATACTGCTCAGTGACTGGCGTTAAGACTTCGGGTGAATTGAGTTTGTTGTTTTTGGATTTTTATTGACAATTGATGTTTGCGGTTAGTTGTTGAGATGATTTACAGCGCCATGAAGTGTATTTATTAA
>JAUMGZ010199914.1:0-12006 GCA_032359645.1 Pododesmus macrochisma | reverse complement strand
CCCCCCCCCCCCCCCCCCCCCCATACACACACACCCCTGAAGTTAAATGGTTGGTGCCTTAGATTATTGGTTAAAATCTTTACCTTTGCTACGACTTTCACTTTGCGGGGCATATGGCATATTTTACAAGTATTGCAGTCAGTTCTGTGTTTGCATAAGCAGCCATGTTTACGAGGTATGATAACCTCATTTCTTACATTGTGTAGTCAGATTACAAAGTTACTTCCCTTTAGTAAGGCATGCTATAATGATCATTTATTTACATCATATAAATACAGTTAGGATTATATAGTTTGAATTATTCAAATAATTTGCCAAAACCACTTTGAATATTGAATAGTAAAATAATTTAGTTGTTGGTATGTAGAATTTGTATAAAAATCAAGTGCTTGAATAGTTGTTGAGCTAAAATGTTTGTGCACAAATTGTTTATATAAGGCAAGTTTGAGAAAATGCAACATTACCATACAAAAATAAATGACATTTTTTAGAGCAACCCTCACATACGCCGGGGTTGTAAATTGTAATGCAGAATAATAAAAAAAAAATTTATCGCAGCTAGGAAAATATTCACGTTACCAATTTTAATTGACTTCAGATTCTTGTTAACATTTTTCAAATCATCACAATAAAGAAACATAAATCATTCACCCTAGGAGGTTTTGGATTTATGGCCAACACATACTCGCATACATTCTATCCACCGCATAAACACACACGCCACGCGAACGGACACAGTATTCATACTTAACCACACACATACGTATACCTATATCCAAACACATCTCTATATAAGTGCACAAATTGTTTTATGTGTAAATGTTTTATGTGTAAATATACATCTTTATTAATATTGTAAATTGGATAAGTATTCTTATGGATAAGACGCGGTGGCCCATTGGTTAGGACGTTCGCTTCGTGCTGGTAGACTGGTGCTAGAATCCAAGTTCGTGGGTTCGAATCCCAGTCGCGTCAAACCTTAAGACGTTTACATTAGGCAATCGTCTCGCTCTCTTCTCAGTGCTCAGCATTAATGGGTAGGAGGAAGACTGGTTGGCTCGGTGTCAGGTTATTGTGTCCGAGCGAAGTATCATGTCAATGTGTCTAGGGTGTGAAATTTCAGTGAGACAGCACTATAAAGTCGCCATAAGTGCGCACTGTTACAAGCAGACACCGTCTCGACATGACCTACCTAAGAGTTAAAGGGACGCTAAACCCCAACAAACAAACAAATCGATTAACCTGCCTGATCTTGGTGGATACAATATACAGACCACCAGAATGAAGTTTAATCCTTATATTTACGTTTTTTGTCCCAGTTGTAAAACAAGATATATATAAAACATACCCTCATCCTAATTCTTTGGGGGAACTAATGCTTTCGTTCTGACGTTATAGCCTGCTCGATTCACGGAACAGTCGTCAATTAAAGAAGAAAATATAGTCCGTCCCGAGATTTCAGTATTTTTGTTAGAAAACAGAGATATTTCATTTAATTTAACGTCAGTATTTGATTTTTAAACATTAACTCTTGTGTCTTATCGCGCACTTGAATCTACATTCTCCAATCAGGTACCGCGCTTTGTAAATCAATATCTAAGATCACTTGTATGATTATATTTCATAATGAAATGCAGTATTGTATCAGTAATTTTATTGTAACATTTTGAACATATTGAGGATATAGTGTGTGGCATCCTTATTATCATTTTTACAGTAGGTCAATTGTCGGTATATCATTCGACACTTTCAAAAATATATGTGTATTAAACGAATTATGATTTTTTCTGAATCGTTGAAAGTCTTCATCACATTTTATCATCCTTTCATATAGAAGTTCGTTTTCTTTACTCAGATTGACGTGCTATACCGTTGCCTTGAGCCTTCCATTGTTGATTGGCGAGTAACATTCACTTATATAGATGGTATGTTTTCAGTATTGATGAAACGTCGCTGATCCTCGTCCTGTTGTGCCGTCAATGTGTGTGTGAATGTATAACAGTTAACGCATTTGTTTATGAAAATTAATCATTGAATTCACAATCTATACAAGATGACAATAAAATCACTTCGTCTGGCATTTAGAGGAGTAGCGATAACAAGATTTCCATGATGGTTGCCAAGGGGACCATCTTGGATAATCTTTCTTAAAAAATCTCAAGCGTACACAGTATAATGTTAATTTGAACACATCAAATTTTAAAATTTGTGAAAACTTCATGTTAATATTTTGTTTTATTCAGGTAATATAATTTTTTTTAAAGATTTTCAATTAAATGACTGTCATGGAGGCCATCTTAGAAACATATGGTAAACAAACTTCTCATTCAGGCACATAATTAACATTAAGTTACCTTATATTTTTAAATTAGTTTTTTCTTACTTTTTCAAGATTCGGTAATTGTATGTGTATATTTGCCCATGTTTATAATAGGGTAGCTGTACATTCAGATGCATTACACTGCGTGTAATGAAGCTACGTGTAATGTAAAAATACCATCATATGCTTTGTCGTAGTACCTATAAAATAGGTAAATAAGTTATGGTATACATTTGCATAAATTTTACCAAAATTGTCAACTAAAAACAGAGCTTGCATTTTTCTTGTGAAATATTTTACGTTACAAAATGTGTTTTACAATTGGGGCAAGTATGGCAATGGTGGTAGAAATCACAGGTAAAACGTGCAGGTGTTTCAATGCAAGCAGTCATCTTTGATACCGCTGAATGCATTCAACTTTAGTATTACCGTAAATGTTCTTGTAAAAGTTGGCGTTTATTCAGAGCTTGTGTCCTACCTTGACTTTTCTATTGAAAGACCATACATGAACCTTAACAAGTTAACATATTTTCTAGTGTTGAAATTTGACCCAAAAACGTGTAACCTATGTTTGACCCCCAGGGCCACGCCTTGAACAAACTTTGTTCTCCATACCCTAAGGTTACTACTACCAAAGCATTAGATCTAGGCCATCAAGTTGATTATAAGATTTTTGAAATTCTGTCTGCTACTCATCACGAACCGAATATTTCGAGGCCCTAGGCTGTGCTCATTCACTCCTAGACAGATCTTATCGGTTTTTGGCCAAGTGAGACTGTTCCTATATAAACGGGTAAGCCTTGAAAGGCTAAGAAAATCGGAACAACCAAACTTCTTTTACATTGAGGCTTTAAAACACTTCTCTTGTGACTTGATACTTCATGTACCTGAAGGACTGAGCAGTGGGTTGAAAGACCAATATAAAGAAAACGAATATAAACAAATTAATAGGATTTTAACTGTATTTAATTTGATAACATAATATACATTGTGTATGGCTCAGGTTCCATGATAACATAATATACATTGTGTATGGCTCAGGTTCCATCCTTATATAACGCACAACAGGATTTGACAACATCTTACAAGTTTGGTTTACATAATTAAAAGAGTAATTAAATACAAAACACAATTTGTTTTTTAGAAATTACTGTTTACTCCCCTTGATTTGTATAGTTTTTTTTTTTTTATCTCCCCTTGATTTGTATAGTTTTTTATTATATGTGTCTTTTCTCGTTATATTGCACAAAAGGAACATATTGTTGTCACAATAAAATATCCATATGCATACTTATTCTGTAATCTGGTTTGAGTTAAAATGTATGTAGTTCAAAGCAACATGATAAATGTCCTTTTATCACATCTTCTAGTAGATCTTATAATTGTAAATCAAAAACATATGTTGATTAAAAACTTAAAAAAAAAACAACAACCCTATAAAACAGGCGCCATAAATAAGATAAGAAAATGCCATGGTACTCTGCATATTGAATACATTGCACTGCATACATATCATATTGAAACAGATATGATATGTGAATACCAACCATTACAATCACAACACAGGTAGTGAAAACTATTCACTGCTTCAACTTATACACATGTCTATTACATGTAGACCCATTCTAACACATTCTTTCTTCTCTAAACACATGTCTATTGCATGTTGACTCATCCTAACAATTTCATTCTTCCCTGCCTGGTTATATTAGTTGATTCAGTATAAAACACATATAAAAACATACTTAATTGCTGCCCCCACCCAAAATTTTGCAATTTATCTAATTTTCTATGACAAAATTCACGAAAAATATATAAATATGTGTACATAAAAAACTTTGCCCCCTCCCCACTCTCCTACTCGTTTCCCCAAGTCTACATACAAACATATTAAACGCCAACCCCCAAAGTATTGTTGAACTGCAAAAACTTTTTTAAATTATGCTTAATGTTTCCTCTTCTCCTAAATATTTGTTTCCACTTACAATTTGATTATTCTAATGGTTACTTTCGCTTCTAGTTTTTTAATAGAAGTTTATGATGTTTCTGTTTTAGTTAATAAATGTATGTTTGGTTATTTTTACTGTGTGTGTCCAAGGCTCTCCTTTTGTTTGCCAATGTCCATGGACTCACGGCCTAGAATATCTTCTTGGTTTTTCGAATTTACTTCTTTTTCAATCTTGCTGTTTAATTTAACTTGTTATATTTTACAATGATTGAAATTACAACCTTTGGAAATCTCACTGGCACGGATGGTAGCACAAGTGAATACTTTCTGCGGCAAGGAAACCCACATGTTCAGGTTGGCGATCTTGTACTATCTCACTTGCTGGAGTGTATCAAACCTTGGCTGCATTTGTGACAAGTGAACATCTTAACCACTACGCTACTTGAACACTGATTGTGCTCCATTAAAGTATAATGTAATGGTTTGATTTTCATCTACTTTTCTTTCCTTTTCCAAAACAAGTTTATCAAGCAACCGCAAACAAATGGAAAATGGGACAGATTTGAAAAAAGGATCTTATAATTGTGTCCAAGGTGTAAAATTAAGACACTTTTATAGTATGAATGCACTAATGCACTTACCAGTAGAGCAATTCCAGAATTAACCACATGGGAGGGGTTGAAGGCACCTGCATTAATATATTTTGGGTGGTGGGATTCAATCCAGATCTGCCAACCATTCTGATATTAAATCAGTTTTAATATTTGATGGGTGATGGGCCTCTGAAAAAGTGCCTCCCACATGGTTTATTCTGGAACAGCCCTTACTTTGAAATAATACTCGGGAATTGAGACAAATGAGATTAGTTAATAAATAAGTTTAGATTTAGTGTATTAGTCAAGATTAATCCTTGCTATGAGGTTCAGGCGCTTTTATATGAAATGGATTACAATTGTTTTGAATTTAATGGGATTGAGATGCATGGAATAAATACAGTCAATGATAAATACGATATGATAATGGTTGTCATTAAAATGGATATTAACGGGTTGATATCAAGTTTGTCTAGTAAATATTAATATGTCCTAGGGGCAGCTGAATATTTAAAGAAAATAAGGTCACAAAAGAATAAATCTCATATTTCATATCAATAAATAAGTATAATATAGTGCAATAAAAATTCAAATTTAATGAACCATGCACAAGTCATTAAATTGAAACATTCATATAATCCCATATATCCACTGTGAAATATTCTGACATATACATACACATGACAAATACAACATTCCTAACAACAGATACATCATGCAATGAAAACATTTACAGAAAATTCTTGTCCAAACACGCACTTATATTACAATCTTGTCTGGACATCCAAATACACCCCATTAGTAAACAATCTCATCCAAACATTCATGACTATTACACCGAGTCTTGTACAAGTGCACACATCCAAATATACATTAATATTACAATATTGTCTGAATACACATAAATAGTACACCATCCCATTCAAATACACACCAATATATCAATCTTCTCCAAATTTCACACCAACATTACAATAATACAGATCATTGTGTGTTTGTGGAAAAATCAAATGTCCAATTTGCTTACTCTTTGAATAATTTGAAATTGAAATGTCTAAATAATATATTATAAACAATTTCTAATACTCTTTTATGGTGTAACAGTGTCGTATATGTAACACTCTCTTCCCATGTCCCTTGATTAATCATTATCAATTTAAATTGTCCCATGATGCATTATTGTCAAATCAAATTGTCCCAGGATGCACTGTACTATCAATTTAAATTGTCCCATGATGCATCATTATCAAATCAAGTTGTCCCATGATGCACTGTACTATCAATTCAAATTGTCCCATGATGCATTATTGTCAAATCAAATTGTCCCAGGATGCACTGTACTATCGATTCAAATTGTCCCATGATGCATCATTATCAATTCAAATTGTCCCATGGTGCATCATGATCACAATTAATTCAAACTGTCCAAAGGTGCACTAAATGTGAAACATTTACAATGCTGTCTGCCCTGCATTTATGCACTGGAATTTTTGTCGTCTTTTGAGAAGATCTGAACACTTCCTGTCTTCATCCACGACAGGCCTTTACTGTTATTCTGTGGTGAAGTCTGTATCGGCTCATTTATATTTTCCTACAATTAAGAACATAAAAATTATTGGAAAAAAAATAAACAAGTGAATCACTGAAAGGGATGGATGCTCTCCAAAATATGCTCGTCTTTGGAATAATGTTTTGTCAATATAGGTAAATCTTTAACAGGAAATAAATTTTGACCAATTAGAGGCTTCATGTTCAACTATGTTACTGTGGCAACAGTTATTTTTTTGAAAAACTTACCTGCAGGTGGGTTTGGGGTAGCAAAAGTTCTAACATATAACAATTTCATGGCAGAATAGAAAACTTTGAATCTAAAAGGGCAACAAATCTGCTTGTAACAGGGTAATGTCTCATAGTGCTTATCATTTGTACTTTATGTCATAAAAACATTTTAAATACTCTAGAATTCTTTATTCTCTATCTAAATGTGTAACTTTGAAAAGTCTCAGACATGAAAATAAAAAAATAGAGCTAACTAAGTGCATTTTTGACCACGTCCAGAAGGTCCAAATTTTCTATTGCATGGTTAACCCTAGAGAGGCCTCAATTTGGCATTCTATTCTACTAATGGTAATCTAGAAAAGGATGTCTCAATTTTTCTGTTTTCTTCTTTGTTTTTAAACTATAGCTAATTACTTAGAGAATTCAAATTTTTCTAGCATCATTAACCCCTTTTGAAGTTTAAAAGGTCACTGCTTTATCACTAAACTATATATCAAATATTTGAGACACCTTTTTCTAGATCTGTCTATTCTGAATACCCTTGCCAATTGTCAAAGAGATCTGACCAAAAATAAAGGAGAAACTAGGGATGAAATTTAAAATAGACACCTAATTGACATTTTGGAAATGTAGAAAATTGCAGTTTTGTGTAAATGTTGACAAATTTCGAGAAACTTTGGATGAAAATAGACACCTAATTGACATTTATGAAGTTGAGAAAAACGCATTTTTGTGTAAACGATGACAAATTTCTTTGAAAATCATGCCATAAAATCCAAATTAGGCACACCACATTTAAGCATTCTACTTTAACAGGGACTTCAATAAGTCTTGAAATATATCCCAACTTGTGACTATTTTAGAGTAGAGATTTTGATTTTATAAGGATAATTATTGAGCAACCTCTACATATCTGTAAAAGAATTCCTGCCATCATGTCATGTATTGGGAGCTACATTTTGTATAGACGCCTGACCAGAACATTAAGGATTTCACAGTCAATCTTTAATCAGGAAAGCAGTATCACATCTATGGCCAGTTGGAATACATTGGAATGTCATGACCATGAACACAAACATAAATGAGATAAAACTGTCCCTGCCTGTATGCAAGCTCCCAGTTTTATCACTCAAAGTCGCATGGATAACATACCGGCACATGGCAATGTTTGCATTTCAAATAAGTTACATAAATATGTTAATAACTTAATCTTGCTTAAAGATATAAGAAAAACTGTAGCAAAATATGTTAAAATTTATTAATAGACACAAACTTATGTGAAAAAGTGTAAATCATGAATGTGAAAAAAATGAACGTCTCAAGTATCCTTAAAGGAGAGAGAATTCAGTTAAGGTACTTTAAAGTCCCAGGATTCAAATTTATGCAGTATTATATACATATAATTATGTTTAATTTGTTATTGGTGCATGTCATCTTTGCAAATGAATAATTATAAATTTTCTGATTTAATTTTAGGGATATTTCTTCCATGATGACCCATCGATACAAGGCCGAGACACAGATGACCAGGTCCTGCTGGACAGTCCAACTTACAGCACAGATGTAGATCCTCCATTCAGAAGAATAAATACTGTGTCTGCCATAGCCTTACACATTATTATATTAGTAAGAATACTCATTTAGCATGTTTAGTATAGATTGTTTTATACATGTTATATGTATCATTGTAATTTAATTAACATCAACAGGGCCTCTCCTGCTCTTTCTCTACTGGGTCCAGGATCCGACAGATTGGGAATGTGAGTTAAACGGACATTATAAATCCCAAAGAAACAAACAAACAAATCAAACTTTGATTTTAATGATAAAAAGGTATGAAATAACGTCATAACCAAATACACAATCATATAATAGCTCAACCATTGAATACATTTTTTATTACATTTTACAGATTGTACATGGATTAGTAGTTTTAATCTTGCCTTGGATTTATAAGGATGAATATAATGGTACGCCATCATCCTCCATCATGGTCTACCTACAGGGGGCGCTGTGGTTTGTCAAGCTTGCATTTGATAGGTATTACCGTCACCAGCACAACAAGAGTAGGATCTGTGGATACCTGGAGTTCTACAGGAGGACAAGAAACATCCGTCGAAGTCCACTTCTCCTGAACTCGGCAGGTATGTCCTTACACGCATGAACTCTGCAGGTATGTCCTTACACGCATGAACTCTGCAGATATGTCTTACACGCATGAACTCTGCAGGTATGTCTTACACGCATCATATTCAAAATCAGTCTCAAAAGTTTGAAATAGTGATATGATTGATAAGTGTATAATCTGAGATTTTAAACAAGATAGCCCTAAATCGCAAATCAAATCATTTAATTACGCATAATTAGACGATTAAGAGTAGAAGGGAAATTTGCATATAGAATACATGACTTGTACAGTTGAGTGCAAGCTAAACTTGACATCTTAGTGCACATGGAGTTTACTACATTTAAACATGTAGTGCACAAGAAGTTCATAGAAGTAGTAGTAAGAATATGACAGGAATGATTCAACAGTATATAGAATTCAATAGATATTTTCTCTCATTCAATTGATTAACATTGAAGATACATGTAACTGAATAGACACACAACCTTTTCACGACCTAGTTTAATAATTAGTATTAAAGATTTTGATCTGTTGATGTTTTCTTTGTAGCTAACGCTGTGTTATTGATAGTGAACACTGTGTTACACGATTTCTGTGAGATGTCTTCCAAGTGTGGGCTGAAAACGGAGAACTACATACAGATTATCATCGTGGCTCATGTTGTACTCATTCTGCCGTTCCTAGTCCTGTATCTAGGTGAGAGTTTTCAGACGAGTATTAAATATTTTTGTATTTAACCTAATTACAATTATATCTCTTGTAGTCATTGATTTGACTATAAGTTGCTATACATCTGGATAATATGCTAAACAGTGAATAGTCCTGTTTTACTTGTATTTATACTGTAAATTGTGTTTTTGTACATCTTATTTGTACTTTACAATGAGTTGACTTGTTTTATGTGTATCATAATGATTATACTTAAGTGATCCTGAGTAGTAAGTCATGGACATGTTGAATATTCACTTTTTGACTCATTTGGACATTGAATTGTACAATATGCTGAAATCTTGGACATGAAACCTACTTATTTAAGACTTAGTGCAAAAGTGGCAATCTTTAATTTTTGTTTTGCAATTATTTCTTTTATCTTAAATTAAATTCTTTTACACTAACGATATGAAAATTCACACTACGTTTCGATAAAGTGTCCATCTTTGTCAAGTGTTTATGTCTGTCACTTACATCAAAGAATTTTAAAGATGTTGGTTGTATCAGCCATTTTGAACATCTTGATAATTACATGTATATATCTCATAGACTAAGCATCATTGGATTTTCAAATATCTGATAAATGCAAACTTCTTGTCTTGTGAGAATTTTTTTAAAAAATAAAATTTCTTAGACGTCCTGACCTAGGGACCATCTTGAAAATGCTGTTATTGCATCTCCTCAGGAAGTTGTAGGAACATTTTGTTTGTTCTTAAACTTATTTGCACATTCTTGGAATCGTGATTGATTCACACTTTGACATGTAAAATTACTTTAAAGAGGTCATTGGTGACCATTTGAGTTTCTTGTTATAAAACATGGTTCGTTCAATAGTTAATTTTACGAAAAAATTATTTTGACAAGATTTTGAAAAAAATGTTTTTGTGATCAGATCAGGGTTAGTGTAAATGCCTGTTCAGAGTCTAGCTCTCTTGTTTCAAAATATATCTTTATTATATCATGTCATGTGGTTTTAATTTAAATTGGGTTATCTTCCTTTCATCATTATAATTTTGTCTTGAACAATATTTGTGTTTAGGGAAACTCTACCTTTATATTTTGTGTGCGAGAAGACTAAAGTTTAGGGCTGGTCGTATTTTGTTATTATTTTTTAAATCAAATTTAAAGCAACAGATTTGTGTGAAAGAATGTTTTTATTATGTGCAATATGTCAGAAGATGCCAAACTTTAGAATTGCTTAAAAATAGGCATTTGATGTTCTGCTCTTGTCGTTTTCTAAAATTAACCCCTGCCCTTTCCATCTATCCTTCTTAACTTTACTCTAAATACACGTGCTATAGTAGTTTCAGGTCTCAAAAAAAAGAATGCAAATTAAACTGCACAATATATTTATTGTATTGTCTTTTGTGAAATATTGAAACATTTTTAATTCATTTCAGTGATGTAGACTTAGTTAATTCTTTAATAAGTACTGTTCCAGAATCAACAACATGGGATGGGTGGGAGGCACTTTTTCATAGGTCCCACCACCCATCGAATATTAAAACTGATTAAATATAAGGAATGGTAGATAGATGTGGATTTAACCCCTCCACCCATCAAATATTAAAATTGATTAAATATCAAATATTAAATGGTTGATAGATGTGGATTAAACCCCACCACCAATCAAATATTAAAACTGATTTAAAATAAGAAATGGTAGGCACATATGGATTTAACCCCACCATCCATAGTATATTAAAACAGGTGCCTCCCACAACTCCCACACAATTAATTATGGAATAGCCCTAATGATATTAGATAAAGAATTATACTCATAACACATAACATAACTGTTTATTGTTGTTGTTTGTTTCAGTTCACACTGTGAGGTTCAACAGGAACCACTCTGTTCCAGACGTAGCTCAGGATGAACTACTAACAAGCTTTGTGCAGTCAAGCATGTCCTCAGAAATAGGCTTCAGGTAAGAAGCTTTGTGCAGTCAAGCATGTCCTCAGAAATAGGCTTCAGGTAACAAGCTTTGTGCAGTCTAGCATGTCCTCAGAAATAGGCTTCAGGTAACAAGCTTTGTGCAGTCTAGCATGTCCTCAGAAAAAGAATTTGTGTAACAAGCTATGTGCAGTCTAGCATGTTTTCAGAAATAGGCTTCAGGTAACAAGCTTTGTGCAGTCAAGCGTGTTTTCACAAAAAGGCTTCAGGTAACAAGCTTTGTGCAGTCTAGCATGTCCTCAGAAATAGGCACAAGCTTTGTGCAGTCTAGCGTGTCCTCGGAAATAGTCTTCAGGTAACAAGCTTTGTGCAGTCTAGCATAACATCGGAAATAGGCTTCAGGTAACAAGCTTTTTGCAGTCTAGCATGTCCTCAGAAATAGGCACAAGATTTGTGCAGTCTAGCGTGTCCTCATAAATAGGCTTCAGGTAACAAGCTTTGTGCAGTCTAGCATGTCCTCAGAAATAGGCTTCGGGTAACAAGCTTTGTGCAGCCTAGCATGTCCTCAGAAATAGGCTTCAGGTAACAAGCTTTGTGCAGTCTAGCATGTCCTCAGAAATAGGCTTCAGGTAA
>JAUMGZ010199913.1:0-23405 GCA_032359645.1 Pododesmus macrochisma | reverse complement strand
CCCAAAGTAGGTTTAGTCCATAGTGAGTTTATTCACGTGTCAAAGTTACTCTCTTCGGTCAATATCAAACTACAATAACCTATTTGACCTAATAAGCCCCCGGGGAACTATAAGAACAAGAGGTTCATTGGTGGTTAAGGTCCATCTGGATTTAATAAGCTTATAGGTAAATTTTTTAACTTTAACCATAGGGTCATGCCTTGAAAAAAGTTGGTTCCCCATGCCCTAAAGTTACTACAAACCAAATCATTAAGTACCAGGTCTTCTAGGTTTTGAAATTTGCAACATTTTTCCCATTTGGGACCCCTAGTGGCACACCCTGGGGGCAGAGCCCCTCCATTTGAATAAATCTGAATCCCTTTTCACTAGAAATACTTCCTAAAAAGTTTGGATGAATTTGTCCAGTGGTTTAGGAGAAAAAGTCGAAAATGTGAAAAGTTTACGACGGACGGATGGACAGGATTTGTATGAGAAAAGTCCACCTTTGACCTTTGGTCCAGATGGACTAAAAAGTATAGAATCTGCTTTAATATTAGGACCATATTACAAGTCCAAACACTGTGAATAAATGTACAAATGTACTGCAATGCTCTCCCATAATGGATCTTAGCTATTATATATGACAACAGAGAGGGAACGATTATAGGGACATGGGCACTTATTAGGTGTAATACTGTACATACATGTACATGAATGTGTTTTCCTAATGTAAAGAAATCCTTTTCTTTAGAAATGCTAAGAACATGCCAGATGATGTTAAGGATGCTGTGCGGCAGGCGATAATGAACCAAGGAAAGAAAACAAAAGAAGAAGCAGATGATTATCTTAAGGAAATGGACAGGAGCAGACGTTACCAGGCCGAGACGTGGTCTTGACGACAAACAATATCAGTTTTAATAAATCCATTTTAAACAAATTGCCTGCTCATATAAATGATTTAAAAAGTACATTGTTTCAGAGTTATTATTCAGAATTTCAAAGGGTGGATTTTCACAAATCTTTCTTCTGAAAAAGGCAATGTATTTCCTATGAATTGTGTCGAACATTGCCAAACTTCATTATATTGATGAGGGACATTCACAGCAAGTTTTGTCAATGTTACCCAAGTGTTTTTTGAGAAGTCAAAATATATGATAGAAGGACAAGGATGGATTGATTGGTAAGGGAAAAGTCGACATGGGCGTTGTCTAATACAAGTAGATGTGCAAAGTTTGATCAAGTCTTGGAACAAAATCTACAGTCGATTTTGTTGTTGACAACTTGGAAGAATTACCAATGTGTAGACCCCTATCAAGGCACCTTAAAAATGTATTGACAACAATATTAAATCTAATTTATGGTTATCATTCATATCAGGTCTTGTTTAAAGATTTTTTAAAAAAACAAAGAATAAACCAAAGGAGTCCAATCTAGTTGGAACTGTATATATTTGATTTGTTGTTATATCAGTTTCCCATTTTCAATCAACTAGTGGTGCCCCCTGTGGAGGGGGAGGGGGTTAGCTGGATCATTTGAACAAACCTGACCAGATTATCTCCTTGGAATTCTCTAAAGTATGTATCCAACCAAGTTTTGTTGAAATTGGTCCTATAAATGTGGAAAACTTTAGCATTAGCATACATGCTATAGTGTTTACTTTAAATAATAACATCAAGTGTAATAAAACTTAACCTTATCTAAAGGATTTAACAAACTTGGTTCTTAATACCCAAAGGTTAATACAATTGCAAGCATTTAGCCTTCTAGTTTGTAGAAGACGGTTTTTGAAATTATGTGAAATCTCCCCTTTTTGGACACCCTAGTGGCACCCCCTATCATTTAAAAAAAATCTGAACCTCTAAGGGTACCTCCTACAAAGTTTGTGCAAAATTGGGCAGGTGGATGTGCACGAGGTGTCGAAAATATGAAAAATTAATGATGTGCAAATACCAATTAATAGTATTGAGCTTTAATTGACCAAAAAATGTGTAACCTATTGTTGACCCCAGGGCTACACCATGAACAAACTTGGTTCTCCATGTCCTAAGGTGACTACATATGCAAGCATGAAGCTCTAGGCCTTCCATTTTCTTTTGAAACTTTGTCCAAAATGTTCAACAAGGTTCCCCTTTTGGACCCCCATGAGGCCCAGCCCCATCATTTGAACAAATCTTAATCCCCTTTACGTTAGAATGCTACCTATGAACTTTGGCTAAAATAGTTCTAGTATAGTTTTGTAGAGAAAGCATGAAATGTGTGCTAAAACCAATAGCATTGTAATTTGAATCGTACATGCATAACCTATTATTTACCCTAGGGTCACACTTTGAACAAACTTGATTTTTCACGCACCAAGGTTAATATATATGCAATAATTTAGCTCTAGGCCTTCTAGTTTTGTTGAAAATTTTGAATTTTATCAAAATTGTTCCCTCTTTGGACACCCTTGTGGTGTCCCCTGAATCCAGAGCCACATCATTTGAACATGTGTTGCCTTCCAAGTTTGGTTAAAAAAAGGTAAAGTGATTTTAAGGAGAAATTGAAAATGTGAAAAGTTTATGACAGACAGGATTTGTATGGGAATGTCCACTCTTGACCACATGGACTAAAAACCAGAAAAGAAAATGTATCTAAAACAGCCAACAGTCCTCCATATAGTAAACAAGAACCATTTGTATATGTACCATATATAAACTATATACCGGTATGTCTTACTTATTGCATAATTCATTTATTAACAAGACTCTAAAGACAAAATTCAAGTTTCACATAATTTATTAATTATTTGCACAAGTCATCATTTTTATATTCAGAATATACATAAGTTAAAACGTAAATTAATTATTAAAATTAACTCCAACCTTCATACATGCAAAATGGAGTAGCATTAATTTTACAATGTTTGTTTATATCATTTGCATTGTAATTTCATGATTTCTTGCAATATTTGCAATAGAAAATTAGAATGGTCCTGCTTTCATTGTATAAAGGTCACAGTAAATCTAGAGTATTTTTCTGTAACATGGGTTTGACAGGTTATTCATATTAACATTGTTCTCTAAAACTACTGTTTTGAACAGAGCAATTTAAATGAGATTCTTTTCTGTTCATATATCTGTAAACTGAAGAAAACAATTTAAGACCATGATTCTATAAAGGCGGATAGTTTAAGAATGTTACAGTTGAATCTTAAAAGACCAGAAGATAATAAGAATTAGTACAAGGAGAAACACATCTGTGGTCATGTTACAACAGCCAGTCAATTGTGATATGAAAGTTCAGGTGATGGCCAATGCAACACAGAGCTAATGATGGATATATATGAATGAAAATATGAATTATAATACAATTATGTACATCACATGTACTACAACAACCAACTAAATGTGCCAGCTTATTTAACTACAAAATGATAATTCAATACTATATTTAGCATAAATAGTGACAAATTCGCTAATATTCAATACTATAATTATAGCATTATTAATGACAAATCATGGCTAATATTCCATATTACATTATAAATAGCATAACTTATGACAAATCATTGCTAATACTAATATGTAACACAAATACTATCACAGGTCAAGCACGACTCAATTAAGATGAACACAAATAATTAGTTACATGAAATCGTACAAATACCTCACTATTGACTAATCAGGAGAAAACATTAAAACAAGATAAGGAGTCTGAATAAAAGTAGAATGATGCAATATTAAATTTAAATAGATTGGAGATCAATGCTTTTGAAAGGTCAAGGTCATCACTTTAGAAAGGTCAAGTCTTCAAATACCAAATCGATACATAGGGTTCTAAAACAATAATGACACATAATTATATAAACACAACATAACATTGCTTTGGAATGCAACCTTGGTCTGTTACAGATCATATTCATGTATGTTTGACACACGACTAATCTGAATACAATTACACTACAGCATCCTGCTTCCAAACACACACCACTTCATCTATGTTTGTCCTTTCAGCCGCACATTGTCTTGCACATTATTTGCACTTTTAGTCTAACTATGGCTAGCAAATGATTCGCATTTTCGATGTTTTATCAACATGTTAAAGATGAAAAATGAATCCCAGTAAAATTGCACTTTACAATTATAGTGAACAACATTGTAATATGCAAAAAAATTAACCAATTATGCAAATTAGGCTACAAATAAATACCACCTAATTTACAAGACCCATATATGCAAATTAGGCTACAAATAAATACCACCTAATTTACAAGACCCATATATGCAAATTAGGCTATAAATAAATATCACCTAATTTACAAGACCCATATATGCAAATTAGGCTATAAATAAATATCGCCTAATTTACAAACCCATATATGCAAATTAGGCTATAAATAAATATCACCTAATTTACAAACCCATATATGCAAATTAGGCTATAAATAAATATCACCTAATTTACAAGACCCACATATGCAAATTAGGCTATAAATAAATATCACCTAATTTACAAACCCATATATGCAAATTAGGCTATAAATAAATACCATCTAATTTACAAGACCCATATATGCAAATTAACCCATAAATAAAAACCACCCGATTTACACAACCCAGATAGTAGTGTTTGGGTATAAAATTAATTCCAGATACAGAAGATCTAGACAGAAAGAATCCAAAGTTACATACATACTAACATAGGTAAGACCGGCATGACCCAGTTATACATACAAATGGCTTTCATAAACAAGACCCACTCGTCGCAACTTCGGCCGTTTCCGTGTACTTCGTGTACTCAACTAACCTCGTCTGTATAACGGAATTAGCCATTGGAACTACTTTCAAAGACTTCAAATAAATAATTCAAAAATCTCCTTAAAAAACGTACAACGGAGATGCGCTATATTAACAATGTTCTTACGAGCTTAAATATGTTACATACATTCTTGAAAGGTCGCTATTTCTATAAAATAGCACTTCTGGGTACACCAAACTGAGTGAAATGTCTCATTCCGGCAAAGAAATGTGCTGTGTAGACAGCCGAGGTTTGAATGAGAGTAACGGATTCACCCAGAGGTTTGCCGATTGAAAAAAGACCTAGATATGACAGACAAATAGAGGTCAACAAAGTACAACTACATATCGACATTAAACGTCAGCCTCACATTACACAGAGTTGACAAATACATGATTAGAAACCACACTTTTTAAACTAACACATACAATGTCATGTAGTTTAAAATGAATCCATTTTGATGTTTGTGTGTAGGAATATTATATAGAACTCGGATAGTTATTTAACTTACACCTATCCATGATTGTATACGGTACTTGATAGTTTCAAGATCAAACTTAGCTCTGGTTTTATAACATTCAAATTTTTTAGTATTTTTTGTTTAATCTCATGGTGTGCAGTAGCATTACAGCTATACATACCACAGATACACCATACATCATACACCATACAACACACACCAGATACACCATACACCAGATACACCATACACCACAGATGTTAACTTGGAATAAGGATCCAATGAAAATCCAACAAAACAATTTGCACAAAGTCTTGTGAAAATAGACAGAATGTCATGCTATAGAGACGTAAAGTTATAATTCACAATTAAACATTACCTATTACATGTACAGATAAATATTAAAAGTTCAAAAAACAATTCTAAAAAAAAAAAAATCACAAGATGTCAATTCAACCCAAAAATTTAAAATATGTTTTACATAAAGATTTTAAAAAAAACCGTAACATTAGTATTAAAATCAATAAATAATACTCTCAAAATTGATAAATAACTTCATCTTAATTCATCATGCAAATTAATCTCCTAGTAAAGCAAGGCATTTTGATTTAAGAATACAAAATAAATGATGCACTTATGTAATTTCAATATCAATGAATTTCTTAAAGAAACTGAAACAGGAAAGGATACATTTCTGACACACAAATTGAATCTTAGTATAGTGTTATCAAATCTTGTTCATAAGTAAACCTCTCAATATCTATTTACACTTGAAAATTTATCTGCATTTTAGAGATTGTTTAATTTATGCATGAAAGCCAAAACATCGTTAGACAAGTGCTGGTGTATTTAAATAGTAGGATCTTTAAAAGTGCTGTTGTATTAAAATACTAGAGATCTTGTGTTTTTACATGATTATTGCTCTTTAAGTTATAATACAAAAAATTTATGATGTCTACCAACTTTAATGCTTTCAAAGTTCATATTTTCTTTGTGGATAACACCCTACAATTCTTTACCATCTACCTCACATACACATATCAACACAAACACTTATGACTAACTGTGTGTCAGCACTGTTAATTAACCCTTAAACTAGAACATGGGTACTGTACAACTTTTTACAGAAGGATAACAATGTGTTGCCAAGAAAACTCTCACACTCAATCAATTATATTTCTTCACATCATCGGGACAACATGTCAACTAAACTGTCCCACCAAATCAGCACTCATTGCAAAATTTATGTTATATTTTTTTTACATTCATATATTTCCAAATATGACTATTGTAACAACACTTTTGACTGGATTTTAAAAAGTTTGGTCTCTTGCAAATAACCCCTCTATTTTTCTTTCCTTTGAAGACAGACCATTTTGTTTCCTCTCCTATGCTTTTGAACCATACTGTTTCTTATCCTTTGCAAAATGAACCTCTTGTTTTCTCCTTTGTGACAGGAAGGTACTGATTTTTTTTCCTGTGCTAGGAGCTTTTGGTTTTATCACCTTTGCACAAGAAATATTTTGAGTTTCCTTCACTATGTGAGGTGCTTAGGATCACAACACGAAGAATAATATTATCACAATTAATAAAATGGCCAGTAGTACTAATATTGCACACCACTGTCTCTTATCTGTAACAGAAACAAAGAAACTTGTATTAAAATAGTTCAAGCTGATAACATTGTTATGAAAGAAGTACAAACATAAGTCAGTAACCGTTAATGATTCTAACTTAAAGTTTAAACTTTATGTATTTTACAACAATTGAATACAAGTTATTACACCTTAAGTCCAAATCTCTCTCATAATAGCATGGATGGTAGCCTGAGTGGATACTTTCTGTGGGAAGAAACTGGATTGCCCGGAGGAAACTCATGTGTTCAGGTTTGTGATCCTGTACCATCCCACTAACAACAGTGTATCGAACCCGGCCACATTGGTGAGAGACGCGAGTTGTAACCACTACCTTATAGCTAGTTGAGACAATACCAATGTAACATAAGCATGTTAAACTGAATTGTATTTCTTTAAATGAGGCCTGAGACATACTGTGTTAGGTACCTGACCTCTCTGCATGAAATGACGAGGTACTCTATTTGAAAGATTTCTAAATTAAAGCAGATTTTCAACTGATATCAAGTCAAACTTTTTAACAAGTAAGGCAATTTAAAATTCTTATTTCAGTGAAATGATCCTCGATCTAAAAGATTTTGAGATAACTTCATAGATTGGTCCTTGTTTTTGATTAAAGATTTCTGATAATTAGTAACTCTACAGTTTTGATTCAATCTAAGTCTTATTTAAGTTTTTATCACAAACCTTTTTTTTGAACATTTGTGATATATGATGTACAACAAAGTCTCAAAGACAATCAATATTGACTATTTTTTACTACAAGTTGTCTGAATAACTAATGTTATTTACCATTTGACATGTGAAGCACTTTGGCCATTTTCTTCATGGTTGTGTCCAATCTGGATTCTGTGTTGTCCATTGTATGTCCCATGTCATCCATCATTCTACAAAGTCAAAAATTAGAAATATCAGGAAGCTGAATATGACAAGGTGGTTATTTAAAGTTTGGCTTCACGTCCAAGTAATTTAAGTATTTCCACTGATTCGGTTTCTCATATCAACATTGTCTCCCATTTTACCATTACAATTTTTGTTTTTGTTTTTGTTTTGTTTTTTGTCAATGTCCAGGTAGTTATGTGTTTCACAGAATCTTTTTCATTTTGATTTGTCGTGTCTTTTCTATGGTGTGTCATATGTTAAATATATCAAGTCATGAGATAACATACATACCATCCCGAGACTGAGATCAATCTATCTTGAACAGAAAAAGGTTTGAGGTTCTTTTTCTCGTCCTCTTATAGCGATTTAACTGTGAAACTTACTATAAAAATGCACCAATTTTCCCTTTGGATACCCTGCAAAAGCGCTTTTGACGTAGCATCAGTGACGTAAATACATTGATCGATCTTGATACTGTATGGTGACGTCATTTCATGTTTATAGCCATGAAATTGATCTCAGTACTAGTACGCGAGACAGATTTATATTGTACCGGTAACCCTATTTTCATGAGATTTTTTTATGTAGTGGACGAGAAAATATAATATATTACATGTATTGCACATGTATGTCTCTTTTTATTGGTCATTAATTCTTTATCTGATTGGCTGAGATCTTTCTGACTTATCACGTCTTTCCAGTCAGGGGAAAGTGTATTGTTTTTATGAATAATAATTGTGCTCCTCTTGTACAAGCAGATAATCGGAGCCCTGATGACTATATTGCATGGAGATTAACAATGTCAGACACAATTCTACAAGGAACATCTAGAATATATTTCATAAAAATGCACTAATACCCTTTAAGAAGTTGCACACTTTATATCAATATTACAACATAATTTCAAGTGATCAAACAACAGTCAAAATAACAATAAACCTACACATTTTGTTCATCTAATTCGTTGCCTATAGAGTGACTCATATTCTTTAGAACACCGACACTGGATCCAATCATGTCTAACTGGTCATCCTGGTCCCGAATTAAAAGCTGAAAAAACATCAAGAAATTGAATGTAAATTTATTACTTTAACAATACTTTGTGACATAGATTTACTATTAAAGAAATGCGTTACTTTTTTTATCAATAACTATATTTTTAAAGATATTGCTCAGTTGTTGACATGAACCAAAACAAGGCTTTGATTCAGATGAGAAAAAAAATTCAAAGAGCTACAGGTTAAACTCTTTCAAAGATTTCATAATTCATACAAATATATATTTGCTAAATAAAATTTTTATGATATATAAAAAGCAAACATATTGGAACACATCTTTTTTTATGAAGAATGGTACTTGTCTTGGAATGCCTTAATACCTATTAAACAAACTGAATATTGATATGATTTCCTATAGATAAATTTACTATTTAGAAATTTTCTGAGCATTATCCTAATTCTAATTTACAGAAAAAGTTTTTATTCTTCAAAGTAAACATTCAAAGTGTAATTCCATCCCGTCTCTTACCTGCTGTTGTTGACTGGTATCGTCTATAAATCGTTGATTTGATCGCTCCATCTCCTGATCTAGTTTTGTATATCGGTCGTACGGCCTGCTCCCATTAGATGACAATAGGGACTGTAAAGGTAAATTTTATTAATTATTTCTAAATATTTATATTGTAATTTGTTTGTACTTATAACTAGAACACTGACAGGTCAACAAGAGTCCTAAAGAGTGAATATGGTAGATGGCAGCAGCGTCTTAAAAGAGGTCATATAAACTGACAAGAACAGCAAACAGAGGCAAGATACAAGGGTAATTAAGCTACAAAATTACTCATATTGCACAGAGATCATCAAGCAATCAGTCAACTAAGGCCAACAAAATTAATACTATGTTTCCGCTAACGGCTTCAACAAAGTTAGGGTATGTAGGTAGGCAAATCTTATTATTTTACTTTTAGTTTTTACATAGGTTATATATAGAGACAGAGGTTCTGACTTTAACAGTGCTTGTCTGAAAATGGTATAAGAACTTTTAGGGTAGGCACTAAAAATTAGGGTCGGTAGGGTTAGCAGAAACACAAGTATTTTTTCTATTGGCCTAACTAAGATTGATGCAATTTGGCTTTTTTAACCTTCAACCAATCAGAATGCAGCAGTCTAATTAATCTATTCAGCATCAATATCGCTGTATGTCTACCCAAAATGTATCTCCTTAAATGATGATTATTACTCATGTGAAGCTTGAAAGTACTTTGACAATCAAAACTTAAGGTATGACCTGAAAAATAAATTTAATATGTGTTTTTCTATATTTAGTTTCAGCAGTAACTCAGCATTAACTTGTAGTGTTATAATGTGGAACTACTAACCCAGCACTAATGTTTTAGTGTAATACAATAGTTTCCTTAATTATCAAAATTACATCATCCAAATACATGTAGTTAAGAAAGAATAATAGTTTTTTAACCTGTCTTACACCTCCTTCTTCCTTTGGTTTGGATTTTGGACTTGACAGATGATTCTTCATTTGCTGTTAAATATAAGCATACTTAACATTACCCGGTAGTTTAAAACGATTCATATCTTATCTTCTGATTAAAAAATGAATTCTATACTGGCTAATGATAAATCTATAATCCAGCAATAACCGATACTGGTACACATTTACTTTATCATGATACATGCATACTTGCCAACTTTCCCGATTTGCGCAGTAGGCTACCAATAGTAGACCGGTAAACGAAAAAAGGCCAAATCTACCGATATTTTACATTAGCCTGGTAATATGTATTAACATACATTTAAAAAATGACATTTGGTTTGGCTTTAAAAAATTCATTCATATATGTTGTGAACAATAATGGGCTGTCATTTACTACAATCATGATTATTTTCTTCCATCGAAAATAATTTCAACTTATTCTATACAAGTAGAATGGCCATGCATATGTGTACTCAATATAAAAACTTTGTCAACCTTTTCAATTCTGTATTCTTAAACAAACTCATGACTAAATATTCATTTTTAAACTCAGTATGAGTTAAACACCATACCTGAACAGTGGATTTTGTCCTGTCTATGAAACCACGTCTGTCCTGCAGCTCTCCAGTTTCTATTCGGAACTTCTTTGGGTTTTTCTCTACAATACTTGAGAAAGATAAGGAAGTTTCCCGACATAATTTTTATTTATTAATTAGACGGATCAAAAAATTGACTATTCACACAACTGTATTTATGCTTCTTTCAGTGTACAATGTCACTGTCAACCTTTACTTAACACTGTTCTCCAAATCTGTACACATAGAAGAGTTCATCAAATAAAGATATAAAAATTCAAATACTGTTTATAATTTCTGAGATCTCAAAACTTAAAGCTGTAATATTCTCCAAAACGATACATTTCAATTAACCTAATTCAGCTACAAGCGTTAAGTAAATACCTAGATTAGAACAGAAATAACAGTTGCATGGATATAAAAGAGTAAACAATAGATTTAAATCAGGTATTTTTCTTTTGATGCCGCCTAATTATAAAGTTATAAAGTTCACGACAGGGTCATCGGAATGAGAGGCATGACTATCAGCCACATATTGACTTCCAGACAAAAATGCGATAAATCGACAAAAAATAACATTTTACTCAGATGTTTCTATCCTTTGCCGGTTGGCAAAGCAGTAGCACACTTTCTCACGAGAAAAGAATTATTAATTACTTGTTATAAGTTATAGGTATATAGGCTTTTTAGTTTTGTTCATCATGGATAAATGCAGTAGGACACTTAATATAATCAAATTGAAATATGAAATCAATAATTGAACATTTCGTGGGGAGAAAATGTGTTGCAAAATCTTAAAATGTCTTTAAATACCTTTACACAATACCCTGTATGGCAACGCAGTAGTGTAAAATGCCTCTTTTAAGCAGTTCTGTGCAACACACTAAGTTAAAGCAAGTTGATAAACAAAGTTTAGGAATTATACTGATGTCAAAAGTGAGAATTGTGTGAGAAAAATAGGGAGACTCCCTCCTAAATAGGGAGAGTTTGCATCTATGTCAACTCTAGTATAACTTCCAACTTTTTCATCAATTAATATGAATAAGTTTTCCACTACACGAGTCATAATAAAGGATATCAACAGTCTCCTCCAAGTCTTCTAAGTCCCATTCTATACTTCTCAGACTGTTTCTCAGTTCATTTGTTGTCCAATCATATTCCTCTTTAGATACAGACTTTGGATTGCTCAGCAGCTCACACCATCGTTCATATAAGTTCTGTGATGTCTGCACTGCCTTCTGCACCTCACTTGATAAAGTAAAACACTATCATTAACCATAATTAAAGATTCAGATTACGAATATTCTTAATTCTTACATATGATGTACATAAAGACATATGACACTTAATTGTATGCCATGTGCTTAGTTTTAATGTGACATGTTGTAAATAATGAGGTTCTTTTAATTAGTTTATACAAATTGAAACAACCCATATAGGAATCAAGCTCTAATGATCTCTCCCTATATTTACAAGTACATACATGTATGGAGAAATTCAACAATACATGTACAATCAATTATTACTTTTGAAGGCCATTTTTTCCACCTGTATAAAGAAGTTGTCAACTTGCATGTGGTTTTGTTATTTAGTCTTATTTTTATAATATTTAATTTTGTAGTAGATTTATACATTTTTACGCAATATTATGGGACAACTTTTAATTTGTCAGTAAAAAACACAGGGTGGCTATTTAAAGACTGGCCTGTCTTGTGGTACCACCATCAATGATTTCCGGAAATCTGTATAATGGGCATATTGAAGATATTGAAAACGATTGATCTATATTTCCTACAGTATCTTTGACCCTGTTACATTTGACGCCCATGTAGCTAGGGACCTGGATGCCTGACAGTAATATAAGGTGACATAAATCCTTTACAGAGCCCACAGCTATGTTGTATCTCTGAGAGTGGGAGACACCTCTCTCTCTCTCTGGAGGGGGATAATGTCACAGTGTATAAAGTAACCTAAAAACACTCCTACTAGCTAGCACTAGAGGAGATCTCCTTTAGCTCAACCGGTAGAGTGTTGGACTGTGGAGTCAGAGGTCCCAGGTTCGAATCCCAGTGGGATCAGTATCTTTATTGACCCTGTTACAATTATATTCCTTACAGAAGTCCTATTGAATTTTAAAAAGCTTGGGTACGCATTTTAACCGGATGCACCGTAAAACAAATTGGGGGCTCTTCTCGGGTTATTTTCTGTAAATGCTTCTAGGAAAAAAATAACAAAATCAGTGTAGTCTTGTTGATGACTTAAATCAACTGAAAATCTTAGAGCTTGAGTACAGTTCACTAATTCTGTAACAGTTGTCAAGCGATCAAGCGGTTATCAGATATTAAATTAACAATATTATGGGAAATTATTCCTGATGACTCACTCTCTGACGACGAAAAATGGATCTTCAAGGGCCATTATGCCATACAAAATGGTTTAGTATTGTCGTGATATTAACTAAAATTTTCTGTAGTCATTGTTTGAAGATCTTCGCCATGAAAAAGTCTAAAATTTCGTTGTTTAGCAGCTTGTCGGCAAAAACAAATAAAGACAGTCTGGGCTTCCGACATCGAGGAAGTGATACATACTTTCTAAAATATGATCCGGAAAGGGACAACGGAATCCGGATGAGTTTTTTATCAAGCCACCATTCCAATCGGAAAACCACTCGGGCCTTTCCGTCATACTTCAGAAAAACACCTCGGGTGTATATATGGGGGAGAAATATGCAGTTATCTTTAACATTTGCGTCGGTGTAAAGATAAATAACCTGCAGAGCCTAAACATTTATCAGAATAGATCTACATTATTATTCTCAGCAAGCCTTAACTACTTAATTTTTATAACAAACAAATATTTTAGTTATTCTTATTTATCAGGTACTTTAAGATGAGTTTCACTTGTCAATTAAACATAAACACGTATTTTAGAGAGAGAGAGAGGGGGGGGGGCAGAGACACAGGCACAGAGAGAGAGGGAGAGAGAGAGAGGTTTGTTTGTTTGTTTGTTTGTTTTATTAGGGTTGAACGTTCCTTCAACGCATACTGTATAAAGGTTATATTGAGACGGTGTCTGCTTGTAAAGTGCGTCCATACGGCGCGACTTTATAGTGCTGTCTCACTGAATTATTACGCCACAGACATTTATACATTGAAATGATACTTCACTCGAAAGAAGAAGAAGAAGAAGAAGAAGAAGAAGAAGAAGAAGAAGAAGAAGAAGAAGAAGAAGAAGAAGAAGAAGAAGAAGATGAAGATGATGATGATGATGATGATGATGATGATGATGATCAAAGGCCACGGCGGCCATCTTCGAAATTTTAGATTTTCTTTTGGACAATTGAGTTTGGCAGTCAGTTTTTGAGATGATTGATAGGTCTATGAAGTGTATTTCTTAATCTTAAATGTATGTCTATACCTAAGACATCTAATCTCTGGTGGGAAGTTGGAAGGTTGAGGCTTCATTAACCTGTTTAACCGCACCACCTGGTTTCGTGCTGGGTGACCGTCCTTAGTCGGTCCGCATAGATAACAACCGTTGTCTTGGGGATTGTTGTTACGTCAATTAATTTCCTTTTATTCTGGTAATGAATTGTTTGATGGTGCTATTGTTGGTTTGTCAATGTCTCTTGTTCTTTTAATTCCGCTCACCTGTTTTATGTATTTGAATGAACAGTAACAACACTTAGTTGGGAATACATGATGAACATTGTATCAAGTTTTAAGACAACTAGTGCAGCCGTTCTTGACAAGAAGCCCAAAGCGGTTTAGCCAACCAGAGGACCTCATAAGGAACATTAGATTTTACAAAGTTAATTTTAATTCAATTGGTGTAGCCGTTCTTGAGAAGAATATTTGTGTTGGAATGAAAAGTAACAACACTTAGTTGGAAACTCATAAGGAACATATATATCAAGTGTGAAGTCAATCGGTGAAGCTGCTCTTGATAAGACGCTGAAAATGTATTAGACAGCTAGTCAGAGGCTAGGGTGGCAGTCAATCAGAGATCAGGGCGACCATCTTAGATTTCGGATCGGAACGAAAAACAACAACTCGTCAAGTCTTGGTTAGGACATTCTAAGGAACATTTCAGGAAGAAGTTTAAAATGTGCAATTGTTAACACACGACGGACGAAGACGGATAGCAATAGGTCACCTGAACCCGAAAATAAATAATGAGTCTAAAATAGTTAATAATAAAGCCTGCTAAAAATATTGAATAAGGCTCATTAAAATATCTAAGTGGGTTCACAAAAAATAATTAAGAACTCATAAAAAAAAGAAAAATAAGGAGGCATACCAACAAATGTTTTACAGAAACACATCAAAGATAATGATCGAAGTTCACTAAACATAATTAATATTTAATGAAAATATACAATTGATTACTTTTTTTACTGGTGTCTTTAAAGTAATGCATGTGTTTAAATGCAGTACTGTCCCAATTTGAGTCCACGCACATGCATGCTGAAATACTGACGTCACTCCAATCATCTTTATGGAGGCCTAGCTCTATTTAATTATACAACTTAGACAAAACAACAGCAGAAGGGCTCTCTTTGTCAACAACTTTGTACGTTAGGAATATACATGTAGATCTTATATGAATATGTGGTAAAAGCAAATATCTGTGCTTGGAGTAATACGTTAAAAATTACTTCCAGATCTGTGGTAAAAGTATCCCAATTTGGGTACAGTGACGTTGAACTTCATCTGCACATCTATAATTTATACCTAAAGATTATATAGCATTCACAAAGAAACATCTACAAGATATCTGATCATATCAAAGGGGAGTAGATCTACATGTATATATATAGTGTTTGCAGACTATTTTTTTTATTTTTTTTATTTTCAAGATTTAATATATTACATGTACATAATTTACATAGTATATTGTAATATCATTCTTTCCACTCTTATTCATTCACATGTGTATATAAGGCAATATATAATTATGTATGTGTACATGCAACTTTAAGAAAAGGGGGGACAG
Organism: Pododesmus macrochisma; assembly: GCA_032359645.1. NCBI lineage: Eukaryota > Metazoa > Mollusca > Bivalvia > Pectinida > Anomiidae > Pododesmus > Pododesmus macrochisma. Next base: position 7,614 of record JAUMGZ010199913.1, on the reverse strand, counting down.
AGACAGAGTAAAGGGGAAATATTCAGATGTGGTTGCAGACTATGATAAATGCTACGAACAAGAGTTACTCCCCTTGCATTCTAACACAAAAATCAATCGAAAGTTCAGGGGTCACGCTATCTGCCCTGCAGCAGCAGCAGCAGCATCATCAGGCGGCGTACGCTAATCAACATGTTGAATGTACAGATACACATCTAAGAGCACTGCGGCCATTTTGCAGAAAATCTCAGAATGTTAATTATATCACGGAAAAGAATATTGTCAACAGAGCTCTGAAAAAATGCCGAAACGAAAGAATTTGAGCGGGGATGATCTTGATGGAGATCAAACTTACCCTCTTCCTCTTCAGACATTTTTCTGGAGACAGACGAGGTTTGTGTACATACCTAGTGTGTGTAATATATTAACGAATGTGACATTAATGTATTATATATTGCTTGTATATTATTCTGCAAGCGCAAATGAAGATGGCGAAAGAGGCAAAGCTTGGTTAATTGGCAGAGTTTTTATTAATTTTGATTAAAGTCAATAAATGTCAATACCCCGAGGACTGTCACTATCCCCAGACTGGTAGATATAAGCTTACATTGTGTGTACTGTATTAGTGTATACATACGTTGCTGTACATGATTGTTGTAGTTGTTCCTGGTGTCGGATATTGAAGTTTCTGACTTTTTGATAGATGCACATTTATATATATATTTATTTTACAATACAAAACAGGGCTGAACGAGGAATCATACAGATACAAGAAAGGAAATATGCAGAGGAAACATTAATCAGTGGAATATGTTGTTAATATTTTCATTAAAATTTCAGTTACAATCAAAATTTATATTGAGAAACTGCCTCAGTTTGCCCACAGATCTAGATCTATAGATATATACAGATCTGTGGTTTGCCTCATCTTACTTGTTTTTACTTAACAGCCTTCTGGCTAGTTATGGTGCCTCGTATTGGTTCTGGTGATGGGGATGGGGTCATGGATCTCTACTGACCCTATGACCCCTGTGGTTTGCCTCAGTGTGGTAACATCCTTACAATATATATGAAAGCTATATATATATATATATATTTATAAATTTTACTGTAGATCTACATGTTTAATGATATCAGAAACTTGGAAAGCTCCTCTTTTAGTCTTAGATGATTATCTGTTGATTTATTTCAAAGTGATCTGTCGAGTGATGTGATCCTCTGTGTACAAGCTTAAGTTCAAGGTCATTATAACGTCATTTAAGGCAAAACTCTGGGCTTGTTTTCATTTGCTATGCCATATATATATGTACAGATACTTTAACTGCATACACTTTATACATGTTATATAGAGAAAAATATGCAAAAGTATAATAATCAAACTATTGTCCCGAGGTACTGGAATCAATCTTGTTAACCCATCTGAATGTCGCAAAGACCAACGAAAGAATGAAGGGATTAACAATTCAAATCTAAACCAAAAAGTAGAATTTGAGATCTTCGGAAACGATATAGCAAATGGAATTGAAAGAATAGAATACTCTTCAAAGATATTGATATAATATATGGTTTTATAACTGAGACATTGAAAAACAAAAACATATCTCATACGGCGTGTTTTGATATATATATACATATATGCAGAAAGTAGGATAGGTTGGGAATGTTAACCTAAGTTCATTGGGAAATAGTTGACCATTTCACCCCTTGTGTAAAAATAAAAAGAATTAGTTGTAATTGATAAATGATTCAATTAAGCATTGTGTATAAAAGAGGTCAAATATTTTTACAATATTACCTCCTGCTTGAGCTATCAATTGGTCAAATTTTAGAATGAATGTGGAGGTAAAAACATAAAGCCTTTACAACATCGCAATCAGATTGACATCAATCTTATGTACTTAATTTCTTTGTGTTTGTAGACCCTTCATCCGACCCAAATTGGAGAAACTTTGTGAAGCATCTTGTGTGGTATGTATGACAAACTTTCTATAGAAATCTCATATCATGTTTCATTGAATTGGTCTACTGTACTTTAATAATCTAAGAATTCATTTTCATTTTATTTTCCAATGGGATATATAGATACTGTATACTGGTAACGTACTTATATTAGCGCAGGCATATTTTAGTGCTACATCTTATGCAAGACATGTACATGCAATCATGAATTATAAATAATTATATATATATTGTAGTCATTTGAACGGGTTGTGGTACAGAATATTTTACACGGCTGTTCCCCGAGTCTGTGCGTGGTTATACTGAGAGTGTCTAGATCTATATATGCTATTTTATATTGTAGTCATTTGAACGGGTTGTGGTACAGAATATTTTACACGTCTGTTCCCCGAGTCTGTGCGAGGCTAAACAGAGTGTGTTTAGTTATTTATACATACATATTTGTCATTATTACATCATATGAAATTATATATTGTAGTCATTTGAACGGGTTGTGGTACAGAATATTTTACACGGCTGTTCCCCAGTGTGTTTAGTTCTATCTACAATGTACATACATGTTTGTCATTATTACATTATATATAATTATATATTGTAGTCATTTGGACGGGTTGTGGTACAGAATATTTTACATGGCTGTTCCCCGAGTTTTTGCGAGGCTAAAGAGAGTGTGTTTAGTTATTTCTACATACATGTTTGTCATTATTACTTTATATATAACTAGATGTACGCAATCACAGATGTGCATATACCCGCACTCAGCATCCCTTCGAAGAACCCCAATCAAACATGCACAATGGTTTTTGAAAAAAATATGTCTTTAAAAACATTATAACAATTTCTCTAAATAACAAGATTTTTGAATTTTTTTGCTGTTTCTCCCTTAAAATTGCACAAATCAAAAATCCGAAGCTGATATGCACATCTACACCATATACTCTAACATCCTCCCAAGTTTCGTTGAAATTCCTTCATCCATCTAGGAAGAGTTTCCCTGACAAGGATCTAGACGGACGGACAGACGGAGTGCTTCACATTATACCCGAATTTTCTTCGAAAAGTGCGGGTATAATTATATGTTGTAGTCATTTGAACGGGTTGTGGTACAGAATATTTTACACGGCTGTTCCCCGAGTCTGTGCGAGGCTATACTGAGTGTGTCTAGATCTATCTATGCTGTTTTATATTGTAGTCATTTGAACGGGTTGTGGTACAGAATATTTTACACGGCTGTTCCCCGAGTCTGTGTGAGGCTATACTGAGTGTGTCTAGATGGAAGGTCATACAAGCAGCTTTTCCTCATGTGATGCATGCATGCTCAGCTTTGGTGGCCGCCTGCAAACATGCCAATATAGGTAAGAGATTCTGTAAATAAAATAACTTGTAAAACAAGTCTTGCCACCAATAAATATGATAGGATATATTAGACAAACTACATGTATCTTGGTGATGGTAGCTTGTCTGTTTGTTAGGGTTTAGCTGCATCAGGACCATTAAAAGTAAGAAATGAATACTATCAAGAAAAAGAATTTATATAACAATTTAAATGCAAATTTATGCTGATCAGCAAGGGGAATGGGGATGGGAAATAGCTTGAATTTGCTCATCCCCAAAAAGCCAGTATGAAATTTTCAAATTCATAAATTAGATGAAAGGGTAGATAAAAAAAAAATCTTGTTGATGTATATACATCTCTGCAGGTTAATTGATGTGAGTTGACCATACAAATGCAATAAAAATGTTCAGTCACTGCAAGTCTTGCAAATTAATTTTGGTTTGTAAAAGTCCAGAACAAAAGTTTCCAAAAAAAACCTCCATTCTGGATTTAACTGTTTGTCCAGAAATACAAATCTTAAGTTACATCTACAGAATTTAGTGTGATATATTTTGTGAAACTGTAGTTTCAGGTTTTAATTTAATAAATAATTGTATAAATATTAGACCTGTTATATGGTATGTATTCGTAGGCCTCATAAACTTGTTTAACCACACCACCTGGTTTTGTACTGGGTGACCATCCTACATCGGTCTGTATGGATAATTACTAGTCTTTGGGATTGTTGTGATATCAATTTATTTTGTTGAATTATTTGATGTGGCTATTGTTTGTTTGTCAATGTCTCTCATTCTGTTAATTCCACTCATCATGTTTTTTCCTAGATGCTCGGTTTGGTTCTAGTGAGACTAAGCTGCTCTATATCCTGCACTGGATCATACTAGATGCTGCATCTGAATGTGAAGACATGGAAACAGATCCACTCCGTAATGGACCCCCGACCTCATCAGTACAGATGCATTCTCTGAGTACCATACAGCTATTTGTGTATCTATTCGCTCCTCTCATTCAGCTCATGGACGAGTCAGATTTCCATACACTAAAACTGGAGAACGGTCTGCGACTCTGGCAGCCTCTCTGGGACTACAGACAGCCAGACATCCCATGTTTTGCAACTCCAGTGAAACCACACAGGAATGTTCTGAAAGCTCAGAGGTGTCTTTTAAAGTTAAACACTAACGCTGGTAATATCTACATGGGTAAGGGTACATCCACAGATAACATGAACTTTGTCTTCGACATCCCGAGTAGAAAAGCGAGTGTTAATCCTGAGCAAGAGGAGGATGACGAGGAATGGACACAGTCCCCACTGGCTCCACTAGCCCGGATGAGTGACATATGTCCTGCGTCTACTGCTGACACTCAGTCAGTCAATATGGAAGTTATTTGTGAGCATTGTAATACAGTCATGTCAATAAGAGGTGGTGGTGATGGCAGTCGTAGGTGTAGCTGTGGCAGAAGAGAAAGTTCAACATCTCAAACATTTGACTCTAAACTTCTAGCTTTTCACCGATTGTCTTCGAGTATTGATAAGGAATACATATCTAAACGTTTAGCCAGTGCAGTAACCAGCGGAGTAAGAGGTCCTAGTGCCCCCGACATACTCAGTGCCAGTTATTTTGATGTAGCAGTGTTGAGGTGTCTGTTTTGTCAGAACTGGGCAGAGGAAGGCGTTTACTGGGCACTTAGGTATATTCAGCAGCGTCTGTTGGAAGTGTGCGATGAGGTCTTACGTCCCGACTACACAGACCGAGAGAGGAGTAATTCTCTGCCATTTCCAGATTTGAATATGTTGAGAAGCCAGAGTGTTCCAACAGCTCCTTTTGATGGTGAAGCAGGCAGGGATAAAAATGTAGGTGGCAGTGTTAAGAGAGCCTTTGGTAAACAGCCCTCTAAACTTCCCACCATTCCTAGTGGGGGGGAAAGTGAACTACCAACACCAGAAAAACGTCAGCCCACATTTGATGAGCTACGAAGAGAACCAGCTTACAAAAGGAACAGAATATACTATGACACTGCCCGAGCACAGACCAAGCCCCCTTTACCTCCCAAACCAGTTTTATTGAAAGCTGGGGAGTCAAGACCAGGGAGTTCTAATGAAATTTTGATGACCAGCATCAACAAAGAAGACGTATCATGCAGTCCTGCTTCTGAGACTGAAGCTGATACAACTATTCCTACGGCGATTGGCCAATCGTTCAGCAAAACTGTTAAGTTTCCTTTATCTCTGAGGAACATTGCACCATTTGAGATGGATAAAAGCAAGTTGGAGAAAAAGATGTCCAGAAACGGTTCCAAGGGAGTTCATCGCTTTGACCATGACTCTGGAACCGAGACGAGTAGTCAAGAGTCCACGGGCTCTTCACAACAGGATGACATTACATCTGATACAGGACAGAAACAAGATGGCATCCCAAAACCCACTATCACAGTCACGGAGCATGGTCAGGACAACCATAGCAACCGATCAAAATCGGCAAACAAGAATCATGCAGGTGAGTCTTCAGAAAAACAGGATAGCTCGAATGACGCTAAAGCTGGACTGGCAAGAAGTATGACCGATTCTGACATCTCTTATCACCAGGGAGAAGAGGTGCGTGAAGTTTGTGGTTCAAGTCATTACATACAGGAGAATGGACATATCAATTACAAGGTGATATTACGTGCTGTACACTTCATATCTAAAACGCAGCACACAGAGAGAGTGTGTGAAGTTTTACTTAACATCCTCAACTGTCTGCTCGATTTAGACATCGTGGAACGACCCAAGAAAGTGAAGGAGGGTTCACCTGGCACGCCCGAGTCGACTGATGATGGACAGGAGAAGGCTCCCACTCCAGTACAACAGACCAGTGCAGAAATAGAGGAAGAGTCCGCTCATGGATTAGTTATGGAGAGTGTTCTGGGGTAAGTCAGGAACTTGTTAAGGCTAAAGAAATTGTGTGTTTAACTGTCTTCCTGTAGATACACCTACCATAGTACTGAAGTCTTTATTTAGGGACCCCAGTCTCTAAAATCTATTAGTCAAACTGCCAACCCTTATCTATTTTTATGCAACAGAAAAAATCAATCTGATACTATGTTATCTGACAGTTTGTCTCAAATAACATGAACTGTATTTAATCTAATAAGCGCCAAGGGGCTTAAAAAATTAGAAAAAGTAAAAGAGCTGCTTATTAGAACCATATTATGAGTCCAAACTAAATAAATGAACTGCAATGCTCTCCCGTGATGTATTAATTCTGTGATGTATATTGTTTTACCCAGCAATGGTTCTTTATGGTATGCCTATCTCCATTATTAACTTTATTAAAGAAACAGGTATCCTTAACATACTCTGTCATTAACATCTAATTGTTAACCACAGCATTTTCAAGTCCCTTGGGTGTGTCCATGGTTGTGGAGATGGTGTCAAAGGTCATCATGGTGAAATATTAAGGTCAAAAGGTCATACTTGTCTGCAAAGGTTACACAGGATAAATGGCACCATGTTTCGATCCTACCTGCGGGATACAATAAACAAATCTCCAATACAGGAGAGTGTTGACTTTCTACATGCGCTCTTAGGATTCTGTGTGGAGCCTTCCTTGATCTTGCAGCAAGCACAAAGTCAGACTAACTTTCATTTAGGTAAGCCTATAAGACAATTTAGTGTGTTAAGTATTTTACAGAAATATCAGAGTTCATTTACAAGTTGGTATATATATATATATATAGGACGAAATAAAATATTGAACAGTATTACATTTATAGTACTGGTGCATGTACTAAACTTAATAGGAAAGCTATTATGAAAGTCTTATGATCTATTTACTTCAACATTTTCGCTGTAGAATTAAACATGTCAGGTTCTTTTTTATCAACAGATATTTACTGATAGAACTGATTAAAAAAAGAAAAAGAAAAAAGAGTGATAATACTGTGTCAAATTAAATATACACAGTAAACAGTTATCTTCAGAGTAAAATTGCTGTTTGCTATTCATTTTGGGCTCTAAATATTTCTTGTTGCTATACTCTGATAAGAATATTACATAGTGTAACATGTGTAACACAATATACCTGTAATGTACATTGCACCTGGGTACTAAAAACAAGGATATTTAGCAGTTATTAGTCCATCTGGACCGAAGGTCCAAGGTGGACTTTTCCCATACAAATCCCGTCCGTCGTCCAGCGTCCGTCGGCGTTAACTTTTAACATTTTCGACTTCTTCTACTATACCACTGGACCAATTTCATCAAAACTTGGTAGGAAGTATCCCTAGGGGAAGGCGATTCAGATTTGTTCAAATGGAGGGGTTGGGCCCCCAGGGGGCACCACTAGGGGGCCAAAAGGGGG
>JAUMGZ010199902.1:0-12609 GCA_032359645.1 Pododesmus macrochisma | reverse complement strand
CTTGGTAGGAAGTATCCCTAGGGGAAGGGGATTCAGATTTGTTCAAATGAAGGGGCTGGGCCTCCAGGGGGCACCACAAGGGGGTCAAAAGGGGGAAAATTTGACAAAACTTCAAAAACCTTCTTCTAATAAACTAGAAGGCCTAGAGCTTAATGTGTTAGTATGTAGTGACTTTAGGGCATGAAAAACCAAGTTTGGTCAAGGGGTGACCCTGGGGTCAAAAATAGGTTATGCATTTTTTGGGCTTAAGTTCAACACTATAGCAAATATGTTAACTTTTCACATTTTCAACTTCTATTCCAAAACTATTGAACCAATGTCACCCAGACTTGGTTTAAGGGATCCCTAGGGGAAGGGGGTTTAGATTTGTTCAAATGAAAGGTTAAGGTCTCCAGGGGACGCCTTTTTTCGGGGCCAAAATGGGGGAAAATTTGACAAAATTACAAAAATCTTCTTGTAAACTAAAAGGCCTAGTGCTTAATGCTTTGTTATGTAATGACTTAAGGGCATGGAGAACCAAGTTAGTTTAAGGCATGACCCTAAAACCAAAAGTATTCAAATGCAAATATTTAGTTTTAGGTCTATTTCAACCAGATGGACGTTAAGGCCAGATGGGCCTCTTGTTGAAGTACATGTACATGTACGGTATATAGAAGAATGAGTTCCAGGACAATGCTAGTTTTACTGTAGACTAAATTCTGGCTCAACATCTCGGAGCACTTCTTGTCTGTCAAACATCTACTGGTATTCATTTTTAGGTTGTTCAGAAAAATTCAAGAAAAGTCAGTGAGTAACTTCCCTTTGATTCTAATTGTTCAAGTTTTACTGTTCAACTTGAATTAAAAAATAAATTATATTTGTTCCTCATAAAAGTTATTGATTCCTGATAATATTTATGATAATGTTTCTGACGAGTTCAGTCAGGGCCTTATAAGATTAAACTGTTCCGGATAAGATTAATCCCTTTCTGATAAGAATAATTCAATCATGATTAAGTAAATCTGAAAGGCAGAGAATTAGAATTTTTCGAAGACTTTTAATTGATCATAAATAACTGTAAATAAATTGGACAAGTTCTCTTTCATGTTATATATAATTGTCTCCATTTGATTTGGGCCCGTCGGTCAAATTGTTTGTTCATTCCTGCCATGTTTTGATTTGGAGGTTAATCTAAAGCAAAATTAAAGCTGAATTTTCACAAAACTTCATTTATTACTTACATACTGTAAGTTTGTTCTGTTAAATAAAATTGCAAGAGTTATGACCCTTTTACACGGTAATATCTTAAAGGTGGACATTAGTTAGAAGACTTTACATTACTTGTGTACAGTTTGTGTCATATTCTATTACTAGTTTTTCTGATGATGTCAAAGGTTATGGCAACAAATTCATTTTTCTGTTCAAATATTAAACCCAAATCATTTGTTTGTTTTATTTCAATCATCAAAGATATAGGTACATCAGTGCCCTCTCCATGGCATTTTAATCAAGTAGGCTCAGACTGCGAAATGTTATTGTTTACAATAAAATATCAAAAAGCATGCCTTGTTAATTGCACTAATTTGGATACCCCTTTGAGAAGTTAGCAGTGAATGTTCCATGTACCATTTGTTAACCTCATTACGTTGACCATAAATAATTATTCATTAATTACTAGAATTTTATTTGTGCACTTTTTTTTGTCAATCTTAATTCCTGATGATGTCATGAGTTCTGTTGACTAATTATTAATTTTTCTGTTCTAATTATCAAACAAAATCATTTTGTTTATTTTATTTCAACCATGATAGATACATGTATATCAGTGCTCTCTCCATGGTGTTTTAATAAAGTAGGCTCAGACTGCTAAATCTTTCAGTTTACAATAAAATGTTAAAAGTCATGCCTATATAGTCCATCTGGACCTCTCTAGTACAAATCCAGTCCGGTGTAAATTATCACACAGCCTTCTTCTCCTAAACCACTAGACCAATTTAATCCAAACTTGGTAGAAAGTATCCCTAGGAAGGGGATTAAGATTTGTTCAAATGAAGGGGCTCGGCCCCCTTGGGAAGCCGAAAGGGGGAACATTTGACAAATTTTAATAAAATAAAAGGTCTAGAGCTTAATGCTTTGTGTATGCATTAACTTTAGGGCATAGCGAAGCAAGTTTATTCAAGGCGTGACCCTGGGGTCAAAAATAGGTTATGCATTTTGGGGTCAAAGTCAAACACTATAGCAAATATGTTAACTTTTCACATTTTCAACTTCTTATCCAAAACTACTTGACCAATTCCATCCAAACTTGGTAGAAGTCAATCCTTGGGGGAAGGGCTTCAGATTTGTTCAAATGGTTTGTCTAAGTCTCAAAGGGGCACCATTTTAGGGGCCTAAATAGGGAAAAATTGGAAAAAATTCAGAAATCTTCTTCTTATAAACTAGAATGCCTAGGCTTATAATGCTTTGGTATGTCGTAACTATAGGGCATGGAGAACCAGGTTTATTCAAGGCCTAACCCTGGGGTCAAAAATAGGTTACACATTTTGGGGTCAAAATTCACCACTATATATATACATGTATAGCAAATGTTTACTTTTCAAGTTTAGACTTCTCGACCAAAACAACTGGACCATTGAAACTTGATACAAGACTACTTCAGGGAAAGGGGTTCAGATGTGTTCAAATGCTGGGCTTAGTCCCTAGAAGATGCTACTTTTGGGGCCCAAATTGGGAAACTTCATATTTCAATTTTTTTAATACTTTGATATATAGTAACTTTGGGGCATAAAGAACCAAGTTTGTTCAAGGCATCATACCTTTGGTAAAAGTATTCAAATGCCAAACATTTACTGTAAGAGCTATTTTATTCTGATTAATTTGAAGGCCCAATGGGCCTCTTGTTAGTTGCAACATTGTTTATGAAAATGTTCATCAGTTAGCAGTATATGTTCCCTGACACTATAAGAATGTCTGTAGAGATCACAGTGCACAGTAACTATCTATCATTTGTTTACCTCATGACGTTGACCATGAATAACACTTCTCTCATCTAACAGGGAAAATTGAAGAATTATCATCAACATAATATTTGGCATGTAAGAAAGCGTTGGTAATTTTGTCTGTACACGATTATCCCTGTGAATGTCTTCGTACAATGTAATTCCCCTTCACAATCCATATATTTTCTTGCTATCAACATTGACACTTTATATAATCACCAATTGATTCTCAGAAAAAGTCTTTTCTATCTTTTTTCATATTGTAGATATTATATTGATATTTTAAATCTGTCTCCAATGTGTTGATTGGCTGTGCTGTGACCTATGAACTTTTAGCTTATTATATTAAAAAACAAACCCATTCATATTGATACTATAAACAGACCATTTTGTGCAATAGTATGCTACTCTTCACATATGTCACTTAACCGTACATAACCCTTAGATATATTTCATTCATATAAGTATTTTAAGAAAACTTCTGAGGAATTTTACAAGCACAAATGAGGAGTTGAAATTTTATTATGTATTTATATCATTTACACATTTTGTATATTTTTAAATTTGAAACCTCAATATGAAAGAAATAAAGTTTATATCATTCAGTTGCTAGTGACTAAATTGGTAACCAATCTTCTGTCTGTCACATGTATGCCCCTCCCATTTTACTCTCCTGACCACAGCCACTAAATACACACCAGTAGTATCCAACATGCCAGTCAAACCTTGCAGTTCCACCCCCTGTATAAAGTTTGTGTAGTTTACTGTACCAAAATTCGTTGTGATCATTGTTACTGTATTCGACCAAGTAAGCGCCCAGGGCACTTAAAAAATTGGAAAAGGTTGTGGGGTTGCTTATTAGGACCATATTACGAGTCAAAACACTGTGAATAAATTTACTGCAATGTTCACTTGTAATGAAACTTGGCTATTATACAGGACTGTAGGTGCTTTAACTGGGAGTGGGCGCTTATAAGGTTGAATATGGTAACCCTGTTAAAAAAACAAACATATGTAGAATGGGTATAGAAACAGGCTACATTGATCTGGTTATAGGAACTTTGTTTTCCGAGTGAAACATAGATGAAATTGTTTTTAATTTCCAGATTCTCTAGTGAATTTCCAGGATTTTCTAGTTAATTTCCAGAATCTTTAGTAAATTTCCAGATTTTGTAGTGAATTTCCAGATTCTCTAGTTAATTTTCAAATTCTTTAGTGAATTTCCAGGATTTTCATTATTTCTGCTGTTACAAAAGCTTTATATGTTCAGCAACACTTTACAACTTCAACACATGTATAGAATAAACTTTGAAATTTTCTTTTACATGGAAAAAATAACAGCAGAAGCAAGGGTATTTATGACAATATCTTGTTTACTTTGTTTCCAAAGCATGTAAAATGTAAGGTACTACAATTGAAAGACATATGTCAGTACATTTTGTATATGTATCTAGTCTCATAGGGGCAGCGGTGGCCTAGTGGTTAAAGTCGCCGACTTGTTATCATAAGAGCCTTTCACCTCCTAGGTTCGATTCCTATCCGGGGCGGCCTAGTGTGAGAAGTGACTTGCCGATAGGTCGGTGGTTTACTCCGGGTACTCTGGTTTCCTCCACCAGTAAAGCTGGCACGTCCGTAAATAACCATAGCTGTTGATCGGACAATAAGCCCTTACACAAACAAACCAAGGTGAACTTTTCTCATACAAATCTCGTCCATCATCCGTCTGTCGTCGTAAACTTTTCACATTTTTGATTTCTTCTCCAAAACCACTAGACCAATTTTATCCAAAGAGGAAGGGGATTCAGATTTTCTCAAATGAAGGGGCTCGGTCCCCAGGGGGGCACCATTAGAGCCGATAGGTGGAGAAATTTGACAAAATTTAAAAAATCTTCTTCTAATAAACTAGAAGGCCTAGAGCTTAATGTTTTGGTATGTAGTAACTTTAGGGTATTGAGAAGGAGGTTTGGGTAAGGCGTGACCCTGGGGTCAAAAGTAGGTTACGTGTTTTTGGGTCAAAGTTCAACACTATAACAAATATGTTTAGTTTTCACATTTTCAACTTCTTCTCTAAAACAACTAGACTACTTTCATGCAAATGTGGTAGGAAGTATCCTTAGTGGAAAGGGATTCAGATTTGTTCAAATGAAAAGGCTTGGCCTCTAGGGGCACCACTAGGGGGCCAAAAGGGGGAAAATTTGATAAAACTTCAATAATCTTCTGATAAACTAGAAGGCCTAGAGCTTTTAAAATGTTTTGTTATGTAGTAACTTTAGGGCATGGAGAACCAAGTTTGTTCAAGGCGTGACACTTGGGTCAAAAATAGGTTACGATTTTTTTGGGTTAAAGTTCAACTATAGCAAATATGTTGATTTTCACATTTTCAACTTCTTCTCCAAAACAACTGGACTAATTTCATCCAAAGTTGGTAGGAAGCATCCCTAGACGAGAGGGTTTCAGATTTGTTCAAATGAGGGAGCCCGGCCACTTTGGAGCCCAAATGGGAAAATTTGACAAAATTTTTAAATCTTCTTATAAACTAAATGGCCTAGAGCTTAATGCTTTGGTATGTACATGTAGTAACTTTTGGGCAAAGAAAACCAAACTGGTCAAAATTATTCAAATTCTTTATAGGCCTATTTCATCCAGTTTTACGTTAAGGCCTATTGGGCCTCTTGTTATTAATAATTGTACTTCTTTATTATGATTTTCACACACACACACACACACACACACACACACACACATATTGGCTTTGCAGCTTTGATTTACCGAGGTCTTGTCTGCTCTAAAATCATTTCCCTTTAGTGTCCATTTGATGATGGTTGTTTCAGGACTAGACCTGGAATACAGGAAGAGATTGTCTCACACAAAGTATTGGTTCATTCCTCTTATAGATATTATATTTATTGATGGTGTGATTCAGGTTGTAATTTTGTATAATATTTTTGATACAAGATAAAATTCATGGCCGCATGTAATAATCACTGAACGCCATTAATCAGTGTGGCCTTTCAGACACTTGAGTTTATACAAATTATTTAGAATTCAGAGATTATAATGCTTGGTGATTCATGCCCAGTGTATCATTTATAAATTATTGTACATTGTTTCAGAGAGTGTACAAAAACAACTATGTAAGTCATCTACTGCACCAGAGGGGCTCTTATTCTTGAACAATATAAAACATATTCAGTAATTAACGAATACTGTAAGTTCCTGGTTTGAAATTTCACGGTTTTGAATATTTTATCAAATCTGTCAAATCAATTGTTCATGGATTTTGAGTTAAACTTTTTAATTGTTTATGAATTATGTTTTATGTTTCACTCATTGTATAAGTCTTATTCACAGATTCTGCTCAACCACAAATATAACAAAAATAAAATCCCCACAAAACAATGGAACTTACAGTATATCTATTCTCATTTTGAATGTTGAACATGAATATTATGAATATGCAATTAAGGTTTTTGATTTTTCGGAATGTTGGTTAAAAGCATGCGCTCTTTTTTTTTTAATACAAGTTTATAACTTTTTTCTCTATAATTTATCATTAAACAATATTGTGTGGCATATAAGCTACCATTACACTGGCAAATGTCCTGTATAATGAATGACATTTTGAAAGATTTTCTTTCTTCATCTTATTCTTGTGAATATTTCCAAGTTAAATTTGACCTAATTGATTACAGCTAGCTTGCATCTGTGTGAACACATTTTGCCTCTACAAAAAATTTCATTTGCATTTTTTTACTTTTCAATTTCTTGCATTGTTTAATAAAGACATTTTATTTCATAATCAAAGAAGAATTATTATTTATACTCTTGCTAAAATTAACATATATTCACCAGTATAGCCAAGCTGCTTTTATTGTAATTTGACCTTAAGTTTTTGAATGACAAGTCAAAAAAGTATATTAAAGACACAACAGTGTTGGGCAAAAACAAAAAAATTAATTTCCTGTCATTGAAATGACTTTTTCTTTTGTATTAATAATTATGTATAAACTTCATAGAACATTTTGTATTGCATTGGTTTTTATTTTAGATCAAATCAACACTTATAATTATAAATGTTATAAGAGTAATACATACATTCAAGATCATTGACACATTTTTGCAGACTCCACTGCACCCTCACCCATGTAAAACACAGAAAGTGGATCTCCTTCTTGTAAAACATTTTGTAACATATTATTTCATTCTTTTATTCTGATTCAATTCAACCTGAAAATGATTACAGTAAACACACAACAAATGCAGTACAAATGGATTACAGTAAATCACAGCAAATTATTAGATCTTAAGGTCACCTTATACACTTTTAAGTAAAGCGTTAATTAAGAGGGTATAAAAGCAGAACTGCATTCATGTGTATTTCTGACACATCAGTTTGCACTCAAAAAGAACCTACAGCCAAATCAGTACATATGGATTTATAGTTTATTAGGTTTCTTATTTCTGTTACATTTAAAGTGATATGGATTATCTTCAAATTTCTTATTTTCTGAAAATATTTTACTTTTCTTCTTTTTGACAAGCTGATAGCATGTATTATTTCTTTACCAAATCATATACTATCTAACGAGTAGAACATACGTTTAGTTCCTAAATATGTAATTACAGAAATGTGCAGACTGCCACAGTAGCTCAGTGGTAAGACGTCTCGATATTACATGGACATGTGTTGAAGGGTCGTTAAGACCCTTTAAAACAAACAGAAATGTGCAGACTGCCACAGTAGTTCAGTGTTAAAAGATCTTGATATGACATGGACATGTGTTGAAGGGTCATTAAGTCCCTTTAAAACAAACAGAAATGTACAGACTGCCAAAGTAGTTCAGTGGTAAGACGTCTCGATATTACATGGACATGTGTTGAAGGGTCGTTAAGTCCCTTTAAACAAACAGAAATGTGCAGACTGCCACAGTAGTTCAGTGGTAAGACGTCTCGATATTACATGGACATGTGTTGAAGGGTCGTTAAGTCCCTTTAAAACAAACAGAAATGTTCAGACTGCCACAGTAGTTCAGTGGTAAGACATCTAGATTTTACATGGACATGTGTTGAAGGGTCATTAAGTCCCTGTAAAACAAACAGAAATGTGCAGACTGCCACAGTAGTTCAATGATAAGACATCTCGATATTACATGGACATGTGTTGAAGGGTCGTTAAGTCCCTTTAAAACAAACAGAAATGTGCAGACTGCTATAGAAGTTCAGTGGTAAGACATCTCTATATGACATGGACATGTGTTGAAGGGTCGTTAAGCCCCTTTAAAACAAACACAAATGTACAGACTGCCAAAGTAGTTCAGTGATAAGACGTTTCGATATGACATGGACATGTGTTGAAGGGTCATTAAGTCCCTTTAAACAAACAGAAATGTGCAGACTGCCACAGTAGTTCAGTGGTAAGACATCTCGATATAACATGGACATGTGTTGAAGGGTCGTTAAGTCCCTTTAAAACAAACAGAAATGTTCAGACTGCCACAGTAGTTCAATGATAAGACTTCTCAACATGACATGGACATGTGCTGAAGGGAAGTTTAGCCCCTTCAAAACAAACAGAAATGTTCAGGCTATACCAGATGTAATGGAAGGTGGCGAATACTTGATTTATTGTCCTAACAATTTTAAAAATAAATATGTTTTAACTTGCTCTATTGCCAGTGATGTGGGTTAATTTCCATGCTTTCTTTTTTCGATGATCTTAAACTTTTCTTCCTATTAAAGGTATTATAATTGACAGGTTCACATTTCTATGTAAATAAAGCTGTAAATTTATAACTTATTTTATATATGTGCAAAGTATAAAGGTGTTATGCTTTACTGAAAAGAAAAGCTTAAAATCACATCCTTTTCTGATTTTTGTCATTTTATGTTTTCAGAGGTTGGACTCCCTGAGTGAATTGAAGAAGAATTCGAAGATTTCAACATAAAGTGTTGCAGCTTTTTAACACTCTCAAAGATTTTTATAAGAATTGTTCATGTCAATTAAAGTTGTTAAGAAAATACAGATAAGATTTTGAATTGTTAGAAAAAAATTAATTTTGTGTTATTTTACCTGAAAATGTAACTTGTAAACTAGTTTTATTGAAATATTTTTGGGGTATTAGTTATCGTTACCATGACAACATTTACATTAAAGCATAATTGTTACACTCAGTACATAATCAATGGTTGGTAAAAATACATATTCATAAACGGCTTAACATCAATCTCAACATAAACCATAGTCTTTGAATATTCATCAGATGCAAGTTTTATTCATTATAATTTAACTAGAATACAATGTTGACATATTGGTATAGGCTTTAAGAAACCACTGAGATGTATGAAGTGGTCTTATCTTCAACATTGCTTGAGAGCATTGAGCTAATATTCTTTTTCCAATTTCAAAGAACAATAAGTTTATTGTGTGTTGCGCATTCAGAGTCCCAAGTGAGAATTTCCATAATTAAGAGAAAGTAACTCTGTCTAATTATTGCCTTGAACAATTACTAAGGCTGTGTTTTCTGAAAATGATATTTACCTGTAGTGCATGTAATTGCTGCAGTTTACACTTCTCATAACGTATATAATTTATATTTAAGATTATTACATATTTATAACCAAAACAAATTAAGCTTAATGATATATATATATTTCTATATTTACATAGCACATTTTACATATCGTTAGCCATAAGTTAATAATTCACCTGTTATTTAAATATATTTAATAATCTCACTTTTTTAAAATTATACATTTATTAAAATTTATCATTTTTGTTTCATTTTCTATGATTTTATGTTTCAGTTTTTGTTTCTTAATTCAAGATTTATTAATTGTTTCCCTATTTTGTTTTCTACTGCAATCATATTGATTCTCATGCCGAATGTATTTATAACATTTAAGATGTGACCAAACCAATGTGTGCCTTTTTTGCTGACTTGTTGTAAAATCATACATTTTGTTCGCACTAATGTAAGTTAATTTTTTAAAAAAAAAACTTAAAGTTGGGATATTTGGCCATTTCAAGACAAAAACCATTAAAATAGGACATCTTTCGGTTACGTCCTTTGCATAAACAATTTAAAAAGAAAAAAGTAATTTTTTTTGTCACAATAACTCATTGATGCATTACATGGTATTAATAGTCACCTCAAATCTGTTTTGAGAAATTTTGTAGAAAGTTGTATATCTATATTCACTTTGAAGCTGCTTCTTTTAGAATAAGGTTGTGATTATAAAAATGTTAAAACTAATACATGTATTTTGCTTTATTGTAACTTTGAATTTGAACAAAAGACGTGATGCTTTGAATTTAAGCATTTGCATGTCATGTTGTACTCACAAGACTTAAGTCACCAGATGTCACTAATGTTGCTTTCTCAGTGGAATATTCTATATATAGTGTCTTGTTGTTAATTTATTTGTTATTTCACCTAACTGTAGGAACAAGGTTTCACTGCGTTTTAAATGTTTTGAAATTTAACATTTGTTATGTAGTACATGTACTGCATATCTCACCTGGTTGCCATGGTCTCAAAGACTTAGATTAGACCATAAAGTCCTTATATTATACTATATTTCAATACTCCTTCATCTGTGAACTTTAAACATCTTCCACTAACAGTTTCTTGCCAGGGGAGATCACTCATATATGTAGGATAATTTTTGGATCTGTTGCAATCATGTCTTAAGAGTTTTTATTTGCGTTTAATTTTATGCATGACACACACCATATTATCTTTATTTTTTTATAAAAACGTATATATACATGTACATCATTGTTTAAACAAAAGTTGTAGAGATCAAAAGAAGAAAACACTCCATTCATTAATAACACAGTAAAGTTATATATAAACTCAAGGTCATAGAAATGTTAGGAAAATAAGAAAATAATTTACTCAAGCTAATAGAAATGTTTGGAATGAAAACCAAAAACAGAACAAAACACAAGATTTTTTGCTCAGAGTACAGATACATGTATCTATATATTGTATTCTTGTAGAACATTGAAAGTTTGCTGCTGACTAAACCTAAGATGAAAGTTAAGTTTACCTGCCTAATATTTCAGGACATGATAAATACAATATTAATACAAGAACAGAGTGTATAGGAGGGGAGATAATTAGCTGTATATATGAGGGGAGATTATCAGCTGTAAACTATAAGTTTATAGTTAAAGCATAAATACACCTCAAAATCAGATTACTTGTGTATAAAATGCATGATATTTCTTCATATTTAACCTTTGTAAATATGTTACTAGTTATGGAGATTATTCAATAATGATAAATGACATAGTATTAATTAACAATATTATAATTATTAAGATGTGTTGTAGTATAAAGTCTCAAAAGTTATAATATGTGTGATATTTATATATGGTGCATGGTGCTATTATATCAATTTTATTTATAATTTTATATCTTATCCTGCTCTATCTCAATCTTACAGACATTATGTTAACAAATGTTTTGGTATATATTAGAAGTGATAATTTGCCTCAACTTTAGTATTATGACTTGATATTATTAATGGACTGATAACAGTATGATATACAGTCCACATGAAACACTGCTGACCTACTGACCATCATCAGCAGTATAGTAACCAGTATGTCCACATGAAACACTGCTGACCTACTGACCATCATCAGCAGTATAGTTACCAGTATGACTACATGTAACACTGCTGACCTACTGACCAATAACTGTCTATCAGCTGGTCCTCTGAAACTTGGGATATACATATGCATGTTTATACTTTGCTACCTAAATAACAGGGTGTGTTTAAAGTATGAATTATTTACTGTACCCTTGTTTTATGTCTGGAAGGCTTTCTAAACATTAAAAGATGTCATTGTTGAATGCATGCTTGATGACGTTGATTCATTGTGTAATAGGTTGATCAAGAAATATATTATGTACATGTAATTTACCAAAATGTTATGACCATTTAATCATGCAATTTGAAATTCAAAATTTAGTGCAGTTGGACATCTTTTGAGATTTCATAAACTCCTTTTCTTCAAAAGTGAAAAATAAGCTGTGAAAATGCAATTTAAGCCATGTGCTAACAGTAAAAGATATAAAATGTTAAACACACAGTTGTATGAGCGTTAAATGGTTGATGTTGAAATTGTAGTTTATATTCCATACTCTTTAATTGTATATTGGAATAGAATATTAATAATTATGTATGTTTCTCATTTTACTGCCAATATTACTTATGATAAGCTGTACTTGATGCACTTAATGATTGTGTGTTCAATATATTAAGTGTGTATTTTTGTCACGATATTGCATGTAGATGTGTTACGGTAATTATCTATCAATGGATCATTGCATGATGAAACAATATTTCATACAAGTCTAGAGAACCGGACCCCTTACAAAGTCAGTCAAGTCTAGAGAACCGACTCCTTACAAAGTCAGTCAAGTCTACAGAACCCGACCCCTTACATAGTCAGTCAAGTCTACAGAACCCGACCCCTAACAAAGTCATTCAAGTCTAGAGAACCGACCCCTTACAAAGTCAGTCAAGTCTAGAGAACCAACCCCTTACATAATCAGTCAAGTCTAGAGAACCAACCCCTTACATAGTCAGTCAAGTCTAGAGAACCGACCCCTTACAA
>JAUMGZ010199891.1:0-12609 GCA_032359645.1 Pododesmus macrochisma | reverse complement strand
ACATAGACGACCATGTTAGCATTTTGCACTATACCAATCACATCCTCGCTTTAACTGAACCTATTACCATCTCAATTCAAGAATGAGGTCCCAACTTACTGAAAAACACAAAATATCAACGTGTCTTTCAACTCTCGACTTGCCTATGGGCGCCATTTGTAAACAGGGATGATTTCAGGAGTATTTTGCTACAAAAATTCTATGTTAGACCACAGTAACATCAGCTCCCAGTTTTCACACAAGACAGCATAGGATTAAAACCATTCTTGCTTGCCAATGACCACAGGATAATTTCAGATTAGGATTACAACAAAACTTTATTACTCACCTCATGAACCCACAAAGTAAAATTGAAACTATAATCATTGTTGGATTTAATATCTTTTCATTGTGTGGAAGACATCAATTCTTTGCAACATTTATGTTATGTTGTTGATATTTCCAAAAAAAAAGAATTGAATTGAATATTTATAATATTGAAGCAGGACGGGATTTACACTCCTCAGTTGTAGCACAATATGTTCTTAATATGTAATGATTAGACTGCAATTTTTAGAAGTATGAACAGATGGGTAGTCAGTCCCAATCTGTCCTGATTCTATGTCAAATAAGGGCGTTTTGTGTGGCAAGGGTAATTACTAGCCATACAGGACACCCTTATGAGATGTGGCACTCAGTGAATTCCCCTTAAGACCCACATGTACTCCCAAGAACAACATGAAGATTGGTTTAGATTATGGTTTTTATAGATACATATGTTTTTCTATATTTCAAAATCATTGCAAAATAATAAAAATAATAATCATAATTAATTAATAATATATATTTTCAAACTTAACAATGTATTTCAAACTTTATGATGTAGGTATCAAACTTAATAATGTAGTTTTCAAACTTAATAGTATATATTTCCAATTTAATAAACAAGTTAAATTTATGATTTATCACAAAGCTCATGATCTTCTCCGAATTAAAACAGTAAATATACAAAGCTTCATTATTAGCGTTTAATTAAAGCGTTATGTGTTAATTTAGTAAGTAAGCTATTTCTAATCTATTATTATTTAATTAACTGACAATTTTATGTTATTTACTTCCTATTTTTACCCTACGTTAAATATTAACAATAAAATAGAAAAATGAACCACTCTACATTAGGACTACTGTCAGTAAATGATATAGCTAACAAGTGTTTAATAAGCGCATAAGAGCTGCCTCCCCTTATCTAAATGGTGATTGACTACTTCAATGAATAGACCACGGCCGCAAACCCATTACAATAAAGTCTCTAATAAACCATATCTCAGCTAAGGGAGCAAATACTCTATACTATCCAAACACTAGTAAACCCATAACTATCCACTAACAGAAAACCCAGCAGAACGTTCCAAAATTATCAAAATAAACTTTACATAACTAAATCTAATACTGACTATTAATCCGTATCAAAAGAAAAAGGAAAAGTGAGTAGTCTGATCTCAGAGCTGTGATGCGACACGTGCGTGCATCCCGTATATATTTACCCCGATAGCCCGAGAGTAAAACGAAATTTCACATAGTACGATGACCATTGGTATGTCAATTAGTAATGACCAATAAAAGGATTCTTCTTCTTCTTCTCTTCTTCTATATATACTAAACTCCGTAAATGTTGACGATTACGTACGTTCAGGGTTATGCGCAAGATTATTTACAGTGATTAATTGCTTTTGTTAGTTTGTGCAGGTTTAAGATAAAAGATAAAGGGGGTGTTAAGTGCGTGAGGGCTTTGAGGGCTGCGTATGGGATATGTGTCTTGAAGTCCTCTTGTGTTGTGCGTTGTACTGCTGCTATGGGTAGGAGGTTCCACTGTGTTGTGTGAGGGAAGTATTTGTATGTGTCCTTCGTAGCAGTGATATGTCTGTATGTATAAGGGTGTGCGTGTCTAGTACGGCGGGAGTCTGCTGGGATGAGGAAAGATGTGAGGTCAATTGCAACTTTTTGGTGTAGAATTTTGTGGAGGAGTATGAGGCGTGTTTGTAGTCGGCGTGTTTGTAGTGTGGGCCATTGTAATTGGTGTAACATGTCTGTGACTGAGCTAGTGTTGTGGTATTTGTTGTTGACGTATCATGCTGGTCTGCGTTGTGTTTTTTGTATTTGTTGTATTTGGTTTGTATTTTGTGGGTCCCAGATAGAGGAGCAGTTCTCTAATTTGGGTCGTATTAGTGCTTTGTATGCGTGTTCTTTTATACAAGTCTTCCTTTCGAAAATCATCATGATTTAAAAAAGGATGGGTTTAACCTTATATGCTAGCTCAAAATATTTTACCTATTTTTAACAACTAAGCTGTGCAGCAACAAGCTCTGTCATCTGAGGTTTTTTTAGATTTGCGCAATGTCCAGTGATATGCATGACGCACTGTGGTCATGTCTAGTATGACAAAGCAATTTTTTGCATGAAAATGAGGCTGATTGACCAAGGTCAAGCTGAAAGAATGTAAGAAAATTGTTGACACTTGTGTAAACAGTGCAAAGCATGATGACAGTAGAGACTTGTGTTCCCATATTTTACAAAAACAAGCAAATGTATGTAAATAAATAAACATGAAAAGTACTATAATTTATGGAGCAAACACTTTGTTTAATCTTTAAGATATTACATATGCAATGTACTTTACCCAAGAATTCAACTTGAAATGCCATGAAAATATTTATAGCATGCTCAATATTTTAGGGCACTCTTTCTTAATTTAGACTCTGTTTGAAAGTGTGGTAATAGAAAGTGATTTACTTACAGACATTATAAAAAATTTATGTATACAGATTATGCATATAGATGAATGCAATTGCATGTATCCACTTAAGCGAGTGTTGTAACATAGAAACCTAAAGTAGATTAGTAGATTAATGGGAATCTTTTAGATAGTTGTAAATATGTGTCTGAAGGCATTTTGTCAGTTTTCGTTCATATTGTTTGTATGTCAAGTCAATATAGTACAATATAACATGTTATGTCTCTGATATTTGCACAGGTGAGTACTGGTGCTTACATACACCAGGTGTTTACTGTACCTGGAGGGGCTCTGGTGGAGGATAACAAGATCATTAACAATATTACCTGGGCATCCTGGACAAGGTAAGACAGAGGGGTGTCACTCATATTGATGAATCTGAATCTTCATACTATATAAAAAAAAAAAACACACATTATGAATGAAAGTTATATCACAGAATCTAAATTTATTTTCCCCTTGGAATCCATTGAAGGTCTCTGATTCATAGCTTAACTTTGTGTTATGAGCGAGGTCTTCACACTCATTTAGAGACCACCATGGTAGCTGTGTTTGCTTTGTGCGCAGGCGGCTACAGCAAAACCTGAAACATTGAAATTAGGTAATCTTCCTGCTAAGCACTCAACATTTCTGGGCAGGAGAATGACTGGTTGGTCCGGTGTCAGGATATTGTGATCTGGTGAAGTATCATGTCAATGTGTCTACAGCTCAATATTTCAATGAGGGAGCACTATAAAGTCACCATTGGTGTGCACTACTAAAAGCAGACACTGTCACGATATTACCTAAAAATGTGTTGAAAGGGACATTTAACCAGTAATACAAACAAACAATCACTCATCACTTTTAAATATTATATTTTTGGTGGCACATCACAGTTTGCAAGTTCATTCTGGTGATGACTTTGATGTGGCTCTTGTTTGTTTGTCAGAATCCTTGGTTCTGATGATGCTGTTTCTTCTTGGGTTTGGGGGAGGGGGGTAATGAAGCTCATAGTTGAAAGGTTTATAATCAATATGAAAATATTTCACAACAAAACTCCCAATGCTTAAATGCTTAAAACACTACATTGGTATTCAGCAAATATTTAGGTAGTAAACTTAAATAGAAGAAACTTTGAATTGTCAAGATAAACTGATGAAGGAACATTACATACAGTATAATTGTCTGTATAATTTGATTATTTCCAGTACTCTCGGACATGAAGTTGTGGGTATTTGGCCCAAGGATTCTGCCAATGCCGACATCAACTGTGCACATCTATCACATCTTGGTAATGCATTGGCATCTGGGGATGATTTTGGACTTGTTAAACTGTTTGAGTTCCCTTGCTCTGACCAAGAGGTAAGAATTGAGTACTTTTCTATAACATTCAAACGTTAAGTGGAAATTTACTTTACAATGTCTGTTTATTCAAACTATTCAAAAGTTCTCCTTCTTCATTTCTCAAACTTAAGCTTTAAACTTTTCAAAGTTTTTAAACCTTATGTGTGTTATATGCATTTATGTGGAACGTGTTAGAGATTTATTGTCAGAAAAATTGTATATGGTTCAATTATCTTGGATTTTTTTTGTTTATACAAATTTTAACTGATTTTACAAAACTGCACTTCTAAAAACTAATTCTTGTGCTTGTATGCTTTGTAGGGAACTGTAAGTACTTGTGACGGTAGTGTTAGCACTGTATCTGATATCAGATTGTGTGATTTCTTGTATTCAAATCAAGTTTAGATACCTTGCTAGTCTTCCATATACATGTTCCCCCATATACCGGTACATATACCTCCAAATACATGTTCCTGCATATACATGAACCTCCATTTACATGTATCTTTATACTGTATACATATACTTGTTGTTACAGTGTACCTATTATGTAGTTTTAAATAATCGCAGACATTGCAATTGAATTTTTCCAGTATTAGTAAAAGCTATGTTTGATTCAGCCTTTATTAGTCTCTTGTCGCAACCCTATAAATTCTTGTGTTATGATTGTTGTTAAATGCGCAAAACCAAAAACTACTTATAAGGACACTGATATACAATATAGATTTGTCACCATCATATACACTTTATGTATTACACCCCATATATAAAGTAGAATTGTATTATCAGAAGCAAGTCATGTTTGTCATAAGAAAGTTGCTCAAAGGCTCGTAAAGATAGTTGTGGTAGAATGACTGTTGACAGTATTAAATATGCCTTCAGTAAGTACATGTAGATGATGGTAACATAGGTTACTTAAAGAATTTTAATGTCTTTGCTTTTGTTTTGTCCTGAGATCTTTTGATATGTACCAGTAAGTAGGATTCATATACATGTAATTCAAAACAAGACAAACTTTACATACAAACACTTCTTAGTTACTCAAGGTCTGATATCTTTGTCACCTTTTCACTGTTATGATGTTGTTGTGCTTATTTCAAAACCAAAAACAAATTGTGAATATGCACCATTTCACTGTAAAACATCATAGAAGCACAATGAAGCACATCACCAATAAAGATGTCTCGTATTGATAATGTAGAAATTTAAACACATCTTGATAGATATACCGCTTAAGTATAACATTTCTCTGTAGTAGACATAATCATTTTATGAAACCTGAATTAGCCTCCCTGCCTTTAAATGTAGTATTCCCTTGTTATAGATTTTAATTTGAATACAAATAGATGTGTTTTATTAAATCATTATCTGTAATGTTTTACTTTGTAACTTATTTGTCATAGAAATAAAGTGTTATTCATTTTCTGAATTATGAAGATTTATATCGGTTGTATTTTTGTTTTCATGCATACATCTGGAGTTTATATTTGATCATTCTTAACTTTCAGGCACCACACAAGTCATATGTTGGCCATTCTGCTCATGTTACAAATGTCAGATTTACATACGATGACAAATACCTCATCAGCACAGGCGGTGACGATTGTAGGTAAGTAGACATTTTATGCAAAGAATTCATTGAACAATTTTAGGCAAGTACTGTAGACATTGTATCTCTAATCAAGTTTTTTTTTCCATGCACTTACTGATGGGTACCATGTGTGAATAATCAAACACACCTACACTTACAAACTTTAACTGATGGGCAGTGTGGCTTATTGGTAAAGCTTTCAGCTTCGTGATTTGGTAGGTGGTGGTTCGAATCCTGGCCACATCAACTCCTAAGACATTAAATCATGTTCTCTTCACGCTACCTGCTAAGCGTTCAGAATTTCTGGGTCGGAGAAGGACTGGTTGGCTAGGTGTCAGGATAATGTGAACAAGTGAAGTATCATGTCAGTGCATCTGCGGCGTAATTTTTCAGTGAAACAGCATTATAAAGTGCACACTGTCACCAGCAGACACCATCTCAATATGACATTAGTTGAAAGAACTTTAAACCCCAATAACACAAACAAACAGATTTTAACTGATCCTGTCCATGTGCTCAAGAACACCTACAGTTTTCAACTGATCCTTTCTTAAACTTTGTACAGTTATATCAAATAGATGTATATGAAGATGGTTACGTCCTGTTTTGATGAAGTTTTCATTAATATGAAGGTTAACTATATGTTGAACTTAGTCAACTTTAACATATAAAGGTTAACAAGTTTCTGTAATTTAGAACATGCATTGTTTTAAGTTTTTTTGTTTTTTAAGTTATTTGTTTTACCGTAAGTTAGTCTTGTTGAAAAAAATTATTGTATTTTAAATTTTGATTTTTTTTCACAGTATCTTTGTGTGGAAATGTCAATGAGGACAACATTTCTTTGGATTTGGACGACATAGAGAAGAACTGCAATATACCAAACAGTGACATTTTACATCACTAAAAATGATTCATATGAGTGGAACAGTTTCACATAGAAAGAAAAAGCTGGTTGTGGGAACATTAAAGGAAATTCTGTGGGAAAGAAGCTACACTTATTTATAATGAATGATCTCATTGTAGACAAATTGACTAGTTCTACCACTTGTAAACAACTCCCTAATTCACTTGAAGACAGAAAAAATGCATCAAAAAATGTGTCGATCAATGCATTACAATCTTAATTAAGAAAAAGATCTGAATTGTTCCATGTACCCGGTAACTGTTTTTAATGTAAATAAAACTCACATTTAGATAATATGCTCACTAGTAGTTTCAGGAAAATCTTTTAACCATGACTGCTTTGCATATTTAAACAAAATGTGTTCACTAATGAATTTAAAGTTGCTATAGCAGCTATGTATTGTAGATACAGGTCTAATTTAATGATTTATTCATGTGACAGCATCAGATATTTTTAAAGTCACAATACATATCAATAATTATAACACTACAAAGTCAGGATACAAAGAGATTTATTTTATGTGATTTATAGATAAAGATGTTTATATACGTATATTGAGTACTTTGTTATATCACTTTATCATTATATCTGCTCTGACTTTATAGGTGTTTTAGATATGAAATTTTTTTATTTAGTGCCTCAACATTGATGTTGTTTAATACTAACACTGAGTTATATGTCATAAGGCAGCTGACAGTTACCTTCCGTCCCGGGGACCAAATCTCTAAACGTGAGACTGTGTTGATAATTCTTGTTTTCTTTGCGTTGTTGTCAGTTCATAAGATCCTGTCGTCACATAGTTTTTATGAATCGTTAATGTATCAATATTTTTACACTTGTTAATTTTTTCATTCTTAATTGATAGGGAAAGTGCACAAGAAATGTCTGGTCATTTAACAAATTGAACCTAGAAAAACAATTGAATCATGTTCTTCTCTATTTAATGTAAACATTTAAATAATGGACAGTTGTAGTTGGGAACTAAAATCAACAAAATAAATCCACCTGCAGCAAACACTACTTAAACTCCATGGATCATGTTATGTGTATTATTTAAACACTCTCAAATTAAACCAGGTATGCATGATACATAAAGTTGTGTTTATGTGCCATATTTAGACAAATGCTCCAAGTGTATGCTTGAATAAAGTTTATTTCACAGTCAATAATATTAGAGATTCTGTATGTCATTAAGTTTTACATCATGTCTCTTCCCTTTAACCCTGTACAGATAGTATATATGTAGTTTATTTCACATTGTTTACATGTCATTATTAAATATTATTTAAGGAGTTTGGTGGATGATGGAGATACTTCTTTTTTAGATAGTTACATTATGGAAGCCTTTTGAAATGGGTTTTTCCCTTAAATTGATAGCTGCTTTTCTCTTTTGATGCTTTGAGTAGATCATTTGTCCATAGTGCTATCTAACCATATTCTATTTTACAAATATTTCTTTGTATCTTGAATTCCAAAGTTCATCATGAAAACATGTTCATTTCAATTTATATATTAAGTATGAAATTACTGCAGCTAACTTTTAAAAAAAAAAGTGGGGGGATTTCTTGTTGAGAATAACTTTCAGGATGGATTAGTAAATTTACATGAACCCTAAGTTTGACTGTCATTTTTAAACATATCCTTATATGTTCTAAACTATAAAATTATCTCCCCTGAGAAATGGATCCTTGTATATTTTGTGCACTAGTATGTGTGCATATTGACATTGTTGCACTCGGACCCATAACACAAATGGCAAAAACAGATTGTATATTATATATCCAGTGTTTTTATTAGTAATTACTTTGTGTCATTGGAAGTGTCATCATTTTTGTCAGGTTCTAAATTCAGAAATGTTGCACAATTTGTTTTTCCGGAAGTAAGGGAGATAATACATGTTTGTGGATGTTTTAAGTCATGTGTACTTTATCTGTGATAATTTTACCAATATTTACTACTCATTTGACCTTTACATGAAGCATGTTATGTTTGTGTTTACCTACTGTAGTTATGCGCCTACTATACATTTTATATTTATTATTATATTTAATGGAAACTTAACACATTGATTGTTATCTTTCAACTTATTGTACATGTATATTAATATTAATATTGTAGATATATTTGCTTTTATTAAGGTGGAAGTTTTCTTCTGCAGTCTTCTAGAAATTAAAAATGTTGAAAAGGTTTGTTTGTTTAGTCAATCATTGATACTGTACACTGTCAGGTCTTGTCTGGATTTGGGAAGAATGACATCTAAATCAAGGACAGACAACCGTGGAAATACCAACAAACATCAAATCGCAATAAAATTCATAGAACTGGTTGCCAGCTTGAACAATGGAGACGGGGGCCTCAAACCACAAAGATTTAAAAATTTGAACCCTTCTTAACTTTAAATCATGGCTGTAGAAATATATAATATGTATGGTAAACCCGAGTAAAAAACAGCCATGACAAATGGGACCATATAGATTGTGATATCAACATCCAGTCCAAGCACAAAATACAATTTAGTGTATTGAAAAACACACATCATAACCATTACGTCTGTTTGAATGAAAGAATAAATTACGAATAGCCAAGTGGCTAAATGATTAAATTCTCAAAAGAACTGAGTGAATTTGTTGATCACTCTTATGGAACATAATGGAGAAACTTTGACAGAATTTCAAAAATCTAGTAATAATTCAAAGTGGTTGCAAATATAGCACTATTGGGATATCAAGAATTAAGTTCTTTCAAGGCCTTGGAGTGAAAAATAGGTTATGCATATTTTAGTCTTAGTAAGTTAAAAATAGAAAATATGTTAACTTTTATTTTTTCCAAAACAGAAGGATGGACTTCAACTTAGTTTCATAGGCAGCATCCTTCTGTGACTCAAATTTGCTCAAAAAGTAGTTTTTGCCCACCAAGGATTGCCACCAAGGGCCAAAAATTCCAAAATCTTACAATAAGAAGGCCTAGAGCTTAATATTTCAATACAAAGCATCCTTGGGGCAAGACAATAGAGAAAAAATTTCTTCAAGACAAGACCCTGCATTACAAAAAGGTTTGTTGACTTTGGCATCAGCATTCAACATAGCAACTATGTTAAATTTTAACATTTTTTACATCTCTTAATTAACCTATACAAATTTCAATAAGCATCTCTAAGGAAAGGGAATCACATTTGCACAAAAATGATGCTTGAATTTGGGCCAAAATGGCAACAATTATAACAAAATTTCACAAACAATTCATCAGGAAGTCTAGAGCTAAATGCTTGTATGTAGCACTCTTGGGTATTGAGAAATAAGCAACAGGTTCGTGGTTTAGAGTTCAACACTGATATTATTTAACATTTTTAAATTCTCCAAATCTATTTGACTAGTTTGTACAAAATTTGGAAATAGAAATAACTCCATCCCATTTAACAGAATTTCAAATCTTTCTAATCCAAGCCTTCTGATCCGGTAGGCACTGGTTCGATTCAGGGTCGGGCCTCGTCAAACCTAAGACGTTAAAATAAGGTAATCTTCTTGCTCCCTGCTAAGTGCTCAGCATTACTGGGTAAATTCTAATCCAAGGTGGACTTTTCCCATAGAAATGCTGTCTGCCTGGTTTTAACTCGAAATTTCCTCCAAAACCACATAACTAATCTTAACCACACTTGGTAGGAAGCATCACTGGGGAAAGGTAATTCAGATTTTTTCAAATGATGTGGTACAGCCACTAGTGGGTCAAAATGGGGCAAATCAAAAGTTGAAAAATCTAATATAATAGAAGGTGAAGCACTTAATGCTTGCATATTTAGTAACATTGGGGCATTAAATATCAAATTTATTCAAGGCATGATCCTGGAGTCATGAATAGGTAACACTTGTTCAGATCAAATTTGATCACTGTTTGTATAACCTGTTAATTTTTCACATTTTCAACTTTTCCATAACCAAATTTCAAGAATTATTTTCATATAAACCAGAGATCCTAGAGTTTAATGCTCGCTGACACATTTTTGTAAACTGAGTAATTTCCATAGTGCTTGGGAAACCAAGTTTGTTAGAAATGTAACCCTTGGGTCAATACTAGATTACTCCTGTTGGGGTCAATTAAGCCAACTTAAGTTTTCCGCTTCTTCACAACCACTGGACCAATTTCAACCAAACTTGGTATGGGATACACATTTGTTCAAATGGTGGATTTCTTACCCTAGGTGGCATCAATACGGGAAATATTACAAAATGTCAAAAACAAACCAAAAATTATCAAATGAATGCTACTCCAACAAGAAAGGATGTCAAGACCCAATGGGCCTCTTGTTTAACTTATAATGAAGTCTAGAGCTTAATACTTGCATTTATATATGTATAAATATATTTTCATGAATTAATATGTCGTTCATAATATTACTTAACCATTGTCATATTTAACTACTGGAAATATGGAGAAGATCGGTATAGGCTTTGCCTAATATCTAATCCATTTTGTATCTTTTTGATATAAATAAAATATTTTGAATTGAATTAATACTTGCACTATGTTGTAACTTTGGAACATGGACAATTAAGTTTGATTAAAGCATGATTTGTGATCCTCGATCAGTTCAAAAGTTGGTTGCAGATTTGAGGAGCAAAGTTCAACAAGGCATGACAATTTAAACTTCTAAACTACAAGACCAATTTTAACTTAATATGACAGAAAACATATCCCAATGACAAAGCACTAGGGTCAAACACACAAAAATTGACAAAATGTAACAAATATTTTTCTAGTTAACCACATAGTGTTAAGTTTCAAGGGCTTCGTGTGTTACACAACATAATCCATTAACTAAACTACAGTTCAATTAAAATAACCATGTGAAGAAATCTAAACAGAAATCTATGCAGAAAAGTTCAAAAAAAAACATGAAAAAAGAAATTTTCATATTACCATGACTACATCATTTCAATTTTATTACATAATTTTGAATATGAAACAAGCAATTTATCAATAGAATCCTTGGTAAATGTAAATTGATTCTTTCAACAAATAAATATTACCAGTCAACCAATGTATTTTTGTTATCAAACATACAAGATACAGGTATGTTGAAGCAGGCATTGTATTTGTATGATTGTGTAATATTTGATTTCTTTATCAAAAACATAACAAATAAAAATATGTTTAATTTTTCTACAACAACTTTTTTTTAGATAAATACAAACATAGATTTATAAGTACTAGTTGGCAACACATGGTTTATCACACAGACTAAAAAAATTAATAATCATTTCAGAATGTAGTAATTCTAAAAACAAACAAGAAAATATAAAGTGAAAGTTAAACAAATGAACATGCTAATACTGTTTATGTTAAATTAAGGATGAACAATGGAAAGTAATGATATATATATTTAACAATGTACATTTCCATAACACCACATCCCATTTTGTGGCGATCAAGCAACTTTTAGTGAACAAATGACTTCTATTATTACACAAACAAACAATATAAATCACACTTCACACTTTGGCAAGAGTTCTTAATTTACCAATCAATAAAAATCAGAATACTTAATTATGCACATTCAAACATGAACGCCAATCACAAGGTCATTACACAATATCAACACAAGGTCATTACACATTAGCAACACAAGGTAATCACAGATATGAAGTGTAGTAATTTACAACATGCAATCATTCTTTTACCACGTGTAAGTTATATTTGAATAGATTTTGGCAATGTAAATTGTTTTATCAAAAAAAAAAATGTAAATTGTTTCTCTATTTCTGTTGTAAATACTGTAGTAAATATTGTTAAAACTGCATGTCACACACTGATATCAACTGGGATTATCCAACAGCAGTCCACCCTGACATTAGATAATATAGACACAACTCATAGTGCACATTTCAACATATTGTCTTGACAATAGAGAGTTTTATATTTTTCATTGTATTATCCCCCACATTTTATTTCATACATTTTCAATGACAATAGATCAAAACAACATATCTGTGTTCTATATCAACAGGTATAGTACATCATAAA
>JAUMGZ010199880.1:0-12609 GCA_032359645.1 Pododesmus macrochisma | reverse complement strand
CACAGAGTTTTGGTTCCTTCCTCTTATAAATATCACATTTATCGGAGGCACGATTCAGGTTGCATTTTTTGTATTCCTAGTGATGAGATATGTTTCATGCAATTGTTTGTTTTTTTCAATAATTTAATAATGATCTTTTTCTGAACAGCATCTTTTAATTTCATAATATGAGGATTGTTTCTACACAACTCCTTATCGGTACAACCTTTTCCGTATCCAAGATATAACGAAGTAATTGGACATTTAATAAAAGTATCCATTTAAAAATATTCTAGGAAAATTATATTGTACGTTCTGTATATAATGGGAAAAGTAAAAGAAAACTTAAATTGAAAATGTATTGTAACCCTTAATAAAAAAACACATGAGATTGGTACTTATTATAATCCACTTCTCAGTGATATACAACTTCAGACCAACAAGTTTATCAATACACTTAAGACAAAGCTAAACTGAAAACACTTTAAAAACAAACAGAAAGTCGTTTTGACGTTTAACTACAACTCGAAGATCAAAATTTACACGCATCATTATTCCGCAAAGTTTTAACTTGGAAAAAGTTGTTTGTGTCAAACATTTCGTCAACAAATCCAAGTGCTGGGTTGTCTGAAACAGCTGTCCAGAGTAATACGTTAAAATGTCCTAATTTGCTGCATATATATGGTAGAGAGAAATATTGTTCGATGTACATGTATAATGTTCTCAACTTTATATACATTATACCTTAATTCTTGGCTATGCTATTTTAAAGTGCATCGTGAGGGTTGTCCTGAATTAATATTCTTAAACCCCCTTGTGCACCCTAGCATTGACTTATCTAGGTCTTGTGAATTCTAAATTCATTTTATCCTGGGCGTCCATTCATGAAGTTTGATTCGTAGCTAGGCCTGGAATCTTTGTGGAAATGCTCTCACAAAGAAAATTAAGTTGTTATCATACAGGTATTATATTTATTTCTGACCCTTTGCAGTTTAAAATTTTGCATTTTCAAAATGGAAATCAATGTTGAGAAGTCGGAAGATGAGAGTTTAGCAATTTTACTCTAAATACACAATAATACATATATATATTTTTTTTTTGAATAATTTGTTCAATTATCATTGAAATTAGGTTAACATTTGAATGGGGCATTTTTCCTGTTACAATATTGGTAATTATTGTAAACGGCTTTATGAAATATTAAAACAATTAACAAACGGAATCATTAGGTGTAAGAACATTTGTTATAATTGGTGTTGATAAGTCTACCCGAGCGTCGACAGGTCTGCACCGTGGGAGACTGACGACACTTTAACACTTGTAATTCCTTCAACACAGGCATATCATATATACCTATTAAATTGTATTATACCAAGCGCTTAATGATCATCCTGAATAAGATTTGTATCTGTTAGATTTAATCATAATGTCAGAGTTTTACAGTGTCCCTAAATGATCCGTTTAACCTCATTTAATGTGGACTTTTAACGGTTGAAAACGTATCAAGATGGGTACTGTAGGGCTAAGCGGTGTGAAATACGACCAAATTAAATTGAATTGTGCAGGACTGAAATGAGGCGAACCCGTAAAATAGACTAATTATCATACATTGTTCACATTTGAAGATATGTGTAGATATTATTTATCTTAAATGTGCGTACAATACTTGAATCTCTGAATTTTCGAGGATCAGGTAAACTGCGTTTAATTCTCTTTGTCTTGAATAATCTGTTATCTGTTTACATCAATCTGCTCGACAATTAAATCACTTAATTAGAACAATAGGAATTAAAGTGTTGAACTTTATGAATGTAATTATACAATCAGAACTAAAGTGTTATATCGTTCTGTTATGAGTATGGTCTTTCCACCATATAGGTGTTAAGCATATAGTAGACATATCACATTTCAATGTGCAATATGTACACATAGTTATATATACAGTATGTGTTTATTCATAACTTCTTATGTGTAAACTATTATGTATATTAGGGCGTTAAACTTTGCGTTGATTGTTCGGTTCTTTATTCCACATCACTTAAATGTATAATGTGTTACTTTTCACGCATCACGATCTTCTTGTAAATATCCAGGCAATGTATACACAACACAAAACAACCTCCAAATGAATTGTATCACCCAACACAAATTACTGACAAACCAACATGTACATACAATGCAACATCTCCAACGTAACCGTTTCTCTTGAGCTACATAAAACCACGTTTTAAGGTCATATGGTGATGACAGAAGCAGAGTAAAAACAGTATGAATAGGATCAACAGAACGAGAGACATTGACAAACAAATAATAACTGCGTCAAACAGAGTAAGATCTAGAACCAATATGATAGAACAGGAAGAAAAATTCAAAAAGGAACAGTAATAAAGGCAATAAAGCAATGCGAGTATGATAAGAAGGATGCCAGATAAGCTCATGCTACG
The DNA here is from genome assembly GCA_032359645.1 of Pododesmus macrochisma. NCBI lineage: Eukaryota > Metazoa > Mollusca > Bivalvia > Pectinida > Anomiidae > Pododesmus > Pododesmus macrochisma. The sequence goes on along the minus strand of JAUMGZ010199880.1, from coordinate 10,186 downwards.
GGTGTCCGTCCTATGTCGGTCCGCATGGATTAGTAGTCTTGATGATTGTTGTGATGTCAATTTGTTTACTTACATTCTGGTGCTTAATTGTTTGACATAGTTATTGTTTGTTTGTTCTATTGATTCCATTCATACTGTATTTCATATATATTTTGCTCTAATGAGGATCTTCATAGTTCTTAGGAGTTAAAAAAAAATATTAAATCGAAAAACCAAAGACGATGTTCTCAGGCCGTAAGTCCATGGACATTGGCAAATAATACGAAAACGTTGGACGCACACAGAAAAATGAACCAAATATACACTTATTAACTAAAAATGTAAACATCACGGATTATCTATGTAAACAATCTATGTAAACAAAATCGCCTCTTAAAGACGCATTAAATGTATCCGACCTTTACCCTACAGGTCAAACATAAATATAAAACTCCAGCCAGCATAAGGTTCTGGATCGTGAACATGTTTAAGTTCCCAGTCGTCATGGTAAGGTACCACAGACAGTTGTGCCTTGACAAAACCCTTATGCTGTCATAATTGTATTTTATAGTTTTTGTAAGTTCATTTTTAAAAGTTTGAACCGAATGAAAATTCAAATAAACATATATTATAATCTGGTTGATTAGCTGTTTCTCAATAACATAACAGCAATATGATTCCTCTAACTTAAATTTGATGTATTAGTCGATGTGCTCCTCCAATGCTATGAAAGTAATTTATAACTATATTACAAAGGAACAAACAATTACATTTTATTGACTTCGGAATACATTGATGACATTTCTAATTAACTTGTTTAATCACATTATAAACATCCTTGAACAGACGTCATAATTCGTTTTACGATTGTGGCTGACTTCGATTATTATTGTGATGTGGTTTCATGTATGTTTATGACCAATTGTGTTTGTTGGCATTTTCCTTGGTCTTCAGTCCCTCTGATCCAGATGTTATATTTCTTAAAATAAGCAATGACGATAATGTCATATTTCCTAAAATTAGCAATTGCGATAATAGGGCGATGATTTAAACAAAGAGTTTGAAAGATGGGTCATTTTGTACGAAGAAGATATAAGGTTTGTTATGGCTTCAATGAAACCAGCTCATCAACCAAATTTAAGAAAATTCACTGTGTAATGATTGAGTATAATAATCAATTGATGCATGTCAGTTCTGTCTTCTTGCCTTAGATAATTGATATTTTAATAAAACTTCTATTAAACGGAAATTACAAAGTTTTTACACCACAAGCTGACGTTATCATGATTTGACGTACACTGACACTTTATTTGTGTCAATGTGTGACCAGAAACGTGACAATGAACTTACGCGTGCTGCAAATGGTAACGTGTACTTTATCACCTGACAAAGTTTTCACCACCCATCAAGACTGCAAACGTAAAAAAACGACACTGTTAGAATTTTACTTTTTGCCTTTGTTTTCCTTCCACAATAATTTTGAGAAGTCAATCTTGGCGCCTCGCTGTTCGTAAGGCACCAGAAGGGTACTCTTCCTGGACACTAATGGGTATGAAGGTGTTTTACGAAGTGTTTTGTGTTTCTCTCCCTGATACGTTTTGGTCAAATGTTCTTGATTCTTCAATCAGTCCTTAGCCAGGCTTGCTAATTTTTTTCTATATTGTTGGACGTCCGTCTTAAAACATGATATTTGAGTTTTAAGCTTATAGAATAAGTTTTTTTTTCATATTTATATGTAACGGTGAGCTATTTTTTTTAAAACACCTTTATATTAACCATAGTGTCATAAAATGTACTCAAATAGAATGCTGAAACAGAAAGCAAGTTTTTATTATGTTCTCTTCTCTTGGAGACATGCTAATGGTCGATGTATGCATGATATATAATAGCAAAGGTTTTTTAAAGGAAGCAATTGATATACAACTTTTTATTTAGAAAAATATGATTCAAACATTGTCTTCGTCGCACATACAACAGTTATGTTCGGCTCGAACCCGTTGCTCGCCCCAGATCAGTTAGTTTAGACCAATTAGGTAGAATTAAAATAAGCGGCTGGTATGCAGATAGTAGCGATAGTGTCGGCTTAATCGCCTACAGATCATCCAAAGATAGCTTTATAACTTATGATTTCTAACGTTTAGCAAGTGACACGAACAATTACTTAACAAAGACTCAAATTGTCCTGAACAACTCTAAACGATTTTCTGACGCACTGCTCTTTAGTTAAATGCTTTAAGCTCTCCAAATGCTTGGTGATGAAAATTTGAGATTTCTTTCAGAATTGAACAAAACAAACTTAAATGGAGTAAAACAGAGCGTTTATCACTTTTTAAATCCTCTAGATTGCTCATCAAGGTGGTGTTTATCGCGCGACATACTCTCTAGTCGTGGAGGTTCATAACCACAAGGCACGTGCGTCAGTCATGTTTCCCTTTCAAGCTCAACTTCCGGAAAGTTTTCTATTATCTGAAACAGATGACTGGCAGGTTTTATGGCACCAAGTTAAAAATCAGAGATTATCAGACGAACAATCAAAACAGCTGAAATAGTTTAGAAATATCTCCGAATCATACAGAACTATTTTATCTATACATTATTGTTTTGAATGTAACAATGAATTCAAATGTACCATGATTTGCCATAGATTGTTCAAGAAATATATATTAAAGGCGTCCTGTAACTGTTGAAATACGATTTTGGATACTTATTTGTGTTATCGTGTATATGTTTCCTTTTTTAATTTTTATAAAACAAAATAAAAATCATAGAAACGTAAAACCTGTCCTTAAGTCGGGATAAAACAATTCAAAATATATGCAGTTCCAAAACACGAATCTGTTCTGTTGCATGCACAAAAACTACCCCATGATAACGACATTTTGAAAGTTAATTGATGCATAATGGATGTGCATTTGTATAACTTTGAAAAGTGTATTTATTGAATTTAAATGTTTGTGAATGTTGAACAATGCTGAATTATCTGTTTTGATCTACTAACTCAACAAAATATATACGTTAACATTTCAACCGTGTGTTCATTTTGAAACCCTTTCAATTATGCATTGACAATTCAAAATCGTTTTTATAACAAACGCGTCGTGATGCGTTCATTATCCGTAGTTAGTCAGTATTGTCTGTGACCTTAAATCGTGTTTGGTCAGTATAACCGCTTGCCTATTCAATGAAAAGAAATGTTCATTTTACCCAAAAACAGATTCAGTCCGATATTGATTAGAAAATATTGAGATTGTATGCTCTGTCCCCTTTAATTTCTTATCACGCATGCCTCTTAATACTACGATAACAGGAGCACTTAAATTTTGAGGTCAAAACATACAGACATCTCCACATAAATTGCTGAAAAGAATAATGTAATACAAAACTGCAACCCGAAACATTCCACCGATAAAAATAATGTACATAAGAAGACACAAAAGTGAATAAGACCAACTAAAAGTAATACTCTGTGTCGAAGGACCCCGTCCAATATTCGAAATTTAGTTGCGAATCAACTGTCAATAACTGTCATCAACTATGTTCAACGTTTACGAGACGATGAATTTATGAATTACATTTTTTGGGAAAGACGAAATATCGATTAATCAAAGCTACGAAGCCAAAGGGGAGGGTGGGAATAGTAAACAAAAGACAACGTTCAAACTCAAAGATTCTTTGAAAATGTTCTTGCAAAAAATTCACTTTGAAATAATATTGATATGTCTTCATGTTGCTTTAATTGATCAATTATTAGACTAATAGAATATCTTACCTGTTTGTGTTTAAGATAGAATTATCTCAGACGAGGGATGGTATGTATGTTAAATATATCAAGACGAGGCGATAGCCGAGTCATGAGATAACATACATACCATCCCGAGACTGAGATAATTCATTCTTGAACAGAAAAAGGTACGAGATTCCTTTTTCGTCCTCTTATATCGATTTAACTATGAAAATAGCTATAAAATGCATCAGTTTCCCCTTTGACATCCATGCAAAAGTGCTCCCGACGTTACAGCAGTGACGTAAATTCATTGATACTTAGCGCGTTACAACGACCTCATTACCATATGATGACGTTATTTCATTGTTTATAGCACGTGAAATCGATCTCAGTACTAGTACCTGACACGGATTTATATCGTAACCCTATTTTTGTGAGATTTCCTTGTCTAGTGGACGAGAAAATATTATATTTGTAGGGGCAAATTGAATATATAATAACAATTTACTATACTTTAGACTTATATGTCAAATAATATATAATGTCCATATAACCAAGAATCATTTTAACATTCATGCAAAGGTGAACAGTTGTTTTCTAAAAGCTATTTAACAGAAAAGTTGGTGGGAAGATCTACAGAGAGGATCTCTTGTATACTATGTGACAATGGTAGAGATAGAGCATCATAGCGATACTCGAACACTTAAAACTGTTTTAGCGATATATCTAACTTGTTTTGTTTTTAAAAAGGCATGCAAATCCCTATCTATACATCATATAGTTAGAGTTACATTCCTGTTAAACATATATTATTCTGCATTTTTGAACATTTTATGAAACTAACAATATGAGGAGAACTGATACACATCGGGAGTCTGAACTGTATTGTCCCAGGAGTCAAATGCCTATCAGTGGTTGGCATCGGTTCTACAGAAACGTACAAACATACAAACACATTCTAAAACGATGTACTTAAGACTTTTAAAGGAAAACAAAAGACAGTAAAACGACAATTATTGAATAAACACACCTGACGCTATCTGCATTACTTCCCATTGTATACCACGTTAACACCATAATCTGTGAGCGTTTGTTGATGTATTCATGGTTATATACTGTAACGTAGCAGACGTGATTACTCTACAATGGAAGGTTAATTTACGTTGTTAAAGTCAGTTTGAAATTGACATAACAACATATCTAGGAGCAATATTGCTTGTATCTGGAGAAGATCTTTTGCACTTTGACGACGGCATATATCCATCGATTCAAAGCACACACACGTTTGCCAATGTATTATACTTATTTTGTATCTCTTGAGAAAATCTAAATTTTGAAATCATAACTCGTATGCTATCCACCATATCAGGTTCATACTTACGACACATTATTTTACAACATTGTTTTAAGAAGATATTACTGTAAATTCATTTATATTATAAATCTGCCGCTTTTTGTAGGGAATGGGGAGAGTGCGGCTATGACAAAGAACTGTTCCAAAGAAATTGAAAAAGAACATATGATTATAATTTATATCAAGGTAATAAATAGTCCAATTACCATTCGTTATAAGGGATATCCGATATATGAAATACTTTCAAAGCAAATAATCCGTCATTCAACCATGTTACATGCTCTCGTTTACATATGTATTTGCTAATTCTATTCGAATTCGTTTCTGCCAGCTTCGTTTTGTATTTTTTCATTAGTTACGGAACGTACAAAGCAGAAAGCTGGGAACGAACAATTTAAAACTAATGACTAATTTAATTAAAAAAAAGTTCAAACGAACTGCACACCATGCTGATTAATTGATCATCCTTAGTATTAAAAGTTATAGTTGGCATTGCAAGTGATGCGGTATCTGTCGGCTTTAAAATATCTTCTTTGTTTTAAACGTTGATGTTATGCCATTCTTGAATCCATCGATTCATATATTAAACAATTGAACAAATGGGAAGGTGCATAGCAGCTTGCACTGAGAGAGAGGAAAGATGCGTTCTTTGACCGTTTGGATACACGCACTACGAATATTATATCCAACGCCATCTGATCCATGCACCTTATGTTGTTTAGGTTAATCATATTTAACGAAAGTGTGAGATAATTCACAAACAATATATCTTAACACCTCCTGATAAAGCAGCTTATAATAACATATTTGTGTAAACATTATTATACATCCAAAAACTTATGAAGGAATTAATTACTACAAAAGCGTATGTTTCCACCAAATTAACATGTCAATTTTTGATAACTAAGCATATTGATGACGTTGATACTTTCCATATAAATATTACTAAACACGATGTTCCTACTAAGTACTAGCTCCTCAAATTGCGTAAAAATCCTTATTAATCCAGTTTTATTGCAATCTGTAGTAATATTACCACTACAAGTATTACTAATCACCACACTTCTGCAATAACAACTATAATGGGGCATGTGGTTAAGTATTGTTGCTCTGCTTTCGCTTATGGAAGGGTCAATTGTTTTTTGGCGATCAAAAAGTCCGGCGCTATACTTGACAAACTAAATTTATTGAACTATAAAGTCGAGGAAATGAGCACGTTTGACTGTTCTACATTATATTCTACTTTGCCACATGACCTTATCAAGAATAAATTACAAACACTGATCAGATGGCCTTTGACTGAGAGAGAAAAAACATATTTAGCTACTAATACTAGTATAGGATTGTTTTTTTCCATTTATAATAAAAAGTCTTAAAAAATGTTGAGCTGTCTTGAATGAAGCAAAACATTATGCTTTTTATTAAATAATAGGTTGTTGGCATAACCACGAGAACGAATTGTGCCCCACTTGTAGCAAATCTCTTCTCGTATTTTTACAAAAGATATTGTATGATTAAGCTACAAAAGGCGAATAAAAATGACTTGATTGATAGTTTTTATATAACCTCCAGATATCTTGATGTTGTACTAAATTTAGATAACCCCGATTTTTCTAAATAAACCAAATTCATATATCCGAAAGAACTTAGTCTCATCAAGGCTAGCCAATATGATAATTGTTCGCCATGTTTAGACTTAGACATTTATATTGTTACCGGAACAGCTCATACTAAAATCTACGATAACATATTTTGGATTTCAAATTGTATAAATTACCCATGGCTTGATGGAGATATTCTACGATTTCAATCATACTGCATTTATTTTTCTTAATTACTTCGTTGCGCTCAAGCTTGTTCAGATATCGATGACTTTCTTTCTCGTTATATTGACCTTACCATCCTTAACACATTTGGCAAGTTTTATAGAAGATTTCCGGAGATTTTTTTGTTTTTTGTTTTCAGCTTTATGAAACTAGGTTATGTCCAATCTTCATGTTTTTAATTGCCTTTCGTAAATATGTATATGCGTTTTACTCGTTTACATTTGTTATCGACAATATATGTGGGCCGTTAGTTGTTGAGATGATTTTCAGCGCCATGAAGTGTATTTATCAAATTGTTAAATGTATGTCTATACTCAAGACTTCTAGTCTCATGCGGAAATGCGGGAAATTGGAAGATTGGTGCATTATTAACCTGTTTAACCACCCCACCTGATTTCTTGCTAAGTGACCGTCCTAAGGCGGTCCGTATGGATTACTAGTCTTGAGGATTGTTGTGATGTCCACTTAATTACTTACAAAATGGTGCTATTTTATTTCACGCAGTTATTGCCACAATAAAACAAACAAACAACAATTCACGCAGTTATTGTTTGTTTATTAATGTCTCTCGTTCTGTTGATTCCATTCATGCTGTTTTTCCTACTTTATTAGGTAACAGTACGCAAAGTAGTAAATACGAAAAACCGAGACGATAATCTAAAGCCGTAAGTCCATGGACATTGGCAAACAAAAGGAAAACGTAGGACGCTCACAGCAAAATTAACCAAATAGTTTTGTTTTTACTAAAAATGGAAACATCACGATCTTCTTTTAAAAAAAACGAGAAGTGAAACCAGGTGCTCGCGATGTGATAAACGTTTCCTGCTACACAGGTGTCACCCGCCGCGATGTCTCCGTGTCATTCTGTGTCATTACGCAAAACATCAAGATTTGAAACACGTCTTCTTATATTTTCAATCAGAGAGGGCATATCTTCACATCAAAATGTTCCAAAGTGGTTTTGTAAGAACATGTCATCTACTTCCCAAAGCGCTGACGGTCAGTTTAAAATTAAAGTATGTATATCTATTAGAAGGTGTATAAGAATCAAGATAACTGGAATCATCAGACCAAAACATGAAGAAAAAGGATCAATAGGTCAAACGTTATGATGAACAAACAATAGCTTCATCAAAAGGTCACCACCAGAATGAACTAGCGAAGTGAATAATATACTAGCAATATAATATGTATTGGAGACACATTTCAGTTTGAAGTTTTTTTAAGTGGATTACCGTTTTTTGAAATTAGATTAACATTTATTTTATTTACAAATGACGTCAAATCAATTGAACGGGTGGAGAGGATCCAACAAAAGACAAAAAAATAACAAACGCATCAAACAATTCAGCACAAGCCTATAGCTATAGTGGACTTGATACGTTTTGTCGAAATTAACCTCACGAAAAGTTTTTATTGCAGACCGTCTAAGACCTACACAGGTAAAAGTACTACACATGGTTTACATGCATTGCTCGTTCCATGTCATTATCACATATGGAACGCATGACTTCCATGTTAGACTAAAACCATGTGTAAATAGACATGTGAAAGCCACATGGTTTAAATATGACATGAGCAATTCCATCCTTTTTCGCATGGACAAAACATGCTTAACAAAATTGTATAAGTTGCACATATTACATTATAAGGTTGCCAGTTTACATTCGTGTACAACATAAATGATAATTTTTCGCATGTAAATAAAATTGGCTGTATCAAAACAAATGGATAAAACATGTTGCTACTTTTTACCAAGATCCATTTTAAAATCAAAACGCATTGTTTACACATGGTTTTCGCATTGAAACCATGATATTAACGCATGTAAACCCTGCGTTTTACACACATGAATATGACATGTTGCTCCTTTTTGCCAATGACCATGAGTTAAAAAGACGTATGATTTCCATGCGTGGCATTTTTACCTTTGTATCATAAAACTTTGCAGTGTGGTTATACCGGCTTACGAGGACTCAACATATCAATTCACTTTATGGCTCTATCAACTGTGATGTTTCAATGATGAACTGGTTGCTCCAATAGCATTTATCCCCGTACACACATTTCCATATAGCCAACTCAAGTAAGTGTACCACTACATTTGTAGGTCTCCTTCCAGACATACAACAACACCTTTAACATCGTTAATTTATGTTGTTTGAATCCAGAATTTTTTCTTAAACTATATGCATCTTAAAATCTTACATCTTCATGATTTGCAGCGCAACGAAGTGTATTTATTAAATGTTTAAATGTATGTCTATACTTAAAACTTTTATTCTATTGCGGCGAGTGGGAAGGTTGCGGCCTCATCAACCGGTTTAACCACACCGATTGGTTTCTTGCTGGGTGACTGTCCTAAGTCGGTCCGCAAGGATAACTAGTCTTAAAGATTGTTATGATGTCAATTTAATTTCTAACAATCTGGTGCTTTATATTTTGAAGCGGTTTGTTTTTTTGTCAATGTCTCTCGTTTGTAACTAGAGGCTTTTTATAAACCCTCATTTCATGGAGATCTTGTTGACAGACAAACAACCCTGACATGTCTTCCGTTACTTAATTGTTTTAGAACATTCCATAAATAGAGCTATGATCCTCGTATAGTGATACTCACTATATGCTTAGTATTGGGTCCATTTTCACCTCTCATTGACATAAAAGTTGTCATTTCATACCATCAAATACTACTCTAGGACTCTAGAAAGGGTTCTAGTTGAAAACATTGTATAGAGAGATATCTGTCCTTCTGGTTTTTAGTTGGACTTCGCGTTTATTTGTTCTAAGCTCACCCTGATGAAATAGCAATTACTTCAGCAAGATCCCCCCATCCGACACAGATTTTGGTGGCCATTTTCTCTACCACTGTTTCCGATTTTCGACTTCAAAATATATAAGTAAACTCCGAATTTTATGAATTCAACAGGACCAGCAGACATATATCATACAGACCTCAGGACTTCAGAACGTGTGCCACTCTACATATGCATAAGTGAGAATTGTTTTCGTGAATTTCCCCTCCCCCATTCTTTAGCTTTTCAGCTTTGATTCACTGAGGTCTTGTCTGTTCTAAATTTATTTTTTCTCTATCGTCTATTAATGATTGATGCTTCAAGCTAGATCTTGAGTTCGGGACGGGGCTGTCTCGCAACGAATATTGTCTCCTCACACTAAATATTATATTTATTGGAGGCATGTTGAAAGTTTTATTTGTTAATTTCAAACTTATTCAAAAAACAGTATGAATAGGATCAACAGAACGAGAGGCATTGACAAACAAACAATAACTGCGTCAAATAATGA